>CAHIKZ030003702.1:1410000-1685000 GCA_903632075.3 Acanthosepion pharaonis
AGCCAGCTTGAGGAAATGCATGACTGAACAAGGTTTAAAAGAGAGAACAAAAAGACAAAATTCATCATGAGCCATAAAGGACAGAAAGTTGTGGAGAGCTATGATCGCCAACCCCCTAAAGAGACACGGCACATAGAAGAAGAAGAAGAAGAAGAAAGAAGAAGAAGAAGAAGAAGAAGAAGAAGAAGAAGAAGAAAGAAGAAGAAGAAGAAGAAAGAAGAAGAAAGAAGAAGAAGAAAGAAGAAGAAGAAGAAGAAAGAAGAAGAAAGAAGAAAGAAGAAGAAGAAGAAAGAAGAAGAATATATATCATCTTTAAGCGCGAAGCGGCGCTAATGTCCTATGCGTGAGCTTTCAGTTATCGACAGAAAATGCTTTTCGCCATATTTAATCTCTCATCTATCTATCTATCTATCTATCTATCTATCTATCTATCTATGTGTGTGTGTGTGTATTTACATATGCTCTCCTCCATAAAAGAGCAGAATTTGGATTATTTTTCTCTTTTACTTGTTATTCATGTTTGGCCAAATATGTAAGAAATTCAGATATTTAGACTGAAATTAGTCTTTGAGTATTTTCGAATAAAATGAGAATTTTTGCCATTGTATTTGGAGCCACTGAGTTGTTATTTTACCAGTTACGCATTTTCTTATTCCAGCAATTGTTCACTAATTTGAATTCATTTTTTGAGCAACTTGTATTCATGTTAAAACTTTTCGGTGAATACAATCTTTTAATTGCTAACGTCAAATGACAATTTTTAAGAAAAGCGAAATATTTTTCTCTTTTCTCCCTTTTTACAGAAAAGGGTAGCTAATAATAATAATAAATCAATAAAATAATAATAATAAATCAAGCAAATTCATCACAAACACAGAGGATTACACTGACGATATAATTCACAGAAACACTCTCTTCAATTGCCTTCAACACAAAGGCAATTATGTTTCTCCATAGATTTCTTGACTTTAATCTCTTCAAACTCTGTATCGACATTATTATTCCTGGGGAAGATAATAAATTATTTTCCCGTTGTTTTTGCCATAGTTTTGAATACAGTGTTGTCCTTGAATGGTTGGCAACTAAGGCGAGAAATTCCTTTGTAGTGTAAGTTGCAATATAACCCAAACGTGCTGGAAGAAGAGATTGATTCATGCGATTTTCAACGTTTTCCCTGTAATATGAACAAAAACGTTGTTAGCCGGGATTTGAAATCCATTTCTCGATTCCCTCGATTGCATGGTTTATCTACAGTATCTGTCTATATTTCTGAGATGAGGTATGTACACTATTTACATTATTCAGACTATTGCCCTCATCTTTGTCGCCATATTTGTTACAACATTACGGCCGTTGTTCGCTCCGGCCTTCTTCAGGTTGTTGGAATGTCGAACTGAACCCTTTATTTCACTCACTGGGGTAGACTGTTCTAGTTCCACGAGGATACATGGCACAGTGGATAAAGGCGTTAGTTAGATCCAGTGACAGGACCCAAAGAGTGTGAGTTCAATACCTTGTTAAGGTGGTGGAGAACTTAGAGAGGGGAATTAACAGGAGATAACTGATAACTGACATCCATTAGACATGGCACGTGGAACTAGAACAGTCTACCCCAGTGAGCGAAATAAAGGGTTCAGTTCGACATTCCAACCACATGAAGAAGGCCGGAGCATACGACGTTGTGATAAATATGGCGATAAGGACAATAGTCCGAATAACGTAAATTCTATCCATGCTAAAAAAAATCAAGCCTTTTCGGCTTGATTTTTTTTGCCGGCTCCGGCATACTGAATTCACACTTGTCTAACTTACCCATATTGTCCGCAGTCATCCAAAAGCTCTGTAAGACATTCGAAAACATGTATGGAACATGACAAAACAACGTCCAACTTTAACTCTGTATTACATCAAGAATCGTAAGACATGTGGATAATGAGATTTGCCAAACGTATCCAAATACCTGAAAAAATAACTGAGTAACAGGAAAGTCTTGTTAGATAATAAGATATATAGTGTAACAACGAACAGCTTTGCCGAATTGCTATGTAATATCAATTCTCAAATATGGCAATGAATGCTGGACAATTTCCTCACGGATGAAGAGTAGACAAGGCAACAGAAATATAGTTCTACGGAAGAATGCTGAGAATACCGTGGTCGGAAGATGTGAGCAACGAACAAGTTTTAAGGAAAATGGAATCAAAAGAAGATACTTCTACTTAAAATCCGAAAGTGACAGTTGAAATTTCAGGGACATATTATAAGGAAATAGAAAATGGAGAATCTGAGGCTTAAAGGATAAAATAAATGTAAAAGGAGAGAAAGAAACATGAAGTAATACACCAAACATACTTGTGTAAATGGATGGCAGAACATGGACCTTAAAGGGAGAGACATTATTACCACGGCGCTCGTTAAAATATACGTTATATAAAAAAGATGATGTTTGTATGCATGCTATATTACTGACCTCAGGACAATAGAGAGCGTATGTATATGGATTCTGAGTAATATGCTTTTAACAGTCTAACCGTTGTTCGTTGTTTAATCGTTGTTTCTCATAGGGATTTGTATAAAAATGAACATAAATATCATGCCCAGAATTTGAACTTCGCTAAGCGTCACGGTACTCGCATTTACATCATCAATACAATCTTACAATTGAAATGGCTAGTTCTAACCCAAAGTTCTATACTAGCAACTTATTCTCTCGTACTTCTCACTTGTGGAACTCTCTCCCGTCTTCTTGCCTTCCACTCAACTTAGACCGCCAAAAGTCAGTTGTTATCTACTGTCGTCTTATATTCCTGTTCTTTTATTGGTCTCTCTCACTAATAGTGTTTTTCTTTTTCTCACTGTGTCACACTCAGTAACCCCTTGCATCTTAGTAGTGGCTTGGGATGAAGTGATAAAAATATTACATACATACATACATACATACATACATACATGCATACATACATATATATATATATATATATATATATATATATATATATATATATAATAAAATTACACACACACACACACACATATATGTGTGCGTGTGTGCGTGTGTGTGTGTGTGTGTGTATATATAGCGAGTGTAACAGCAAAATTGTCCGAATCGTGTGAAAGCATAATTGTCCATCCCACAAAATGTTTAATATTTAAAAAAACACAAAACTAATTCAGTCACTTTTTCCAGATCTTCAGATAAAACGTTTAGCCATCTTGACACTATTTATCACAAGAATCACTGAAAGCCCCTTTGAGTTATTTAGCTAGAAAGAGAACAGGTTAAAATCGTTTTGTTTCGGCTACTCTATATCTTCCTAAGTGAGCAATAGTGAGAGGAAAAAGATCATTCAGGCCTTCAGTAATGGCCCCAACATTCATACTCTGACATTCATCTTCAAAATCCTTTCAAGAACCATCAAGAGAACGGTAAATAAGTTTAAAAAAGAGGGAACAGAAGAAAGGATAACTGGATCAAAAGGTTACAACAGGAAGCGGGATCCTCATTTCAACTTTGAGAGCTAAGGAGACCAATTGCAGGAGATGCAACTGAATTCATAAGAGGTTTGGCACATAAAAGAGAAATTTCAGCTATGATAGCCCAAAGAGCAGTGTAAAAAGACTTGAAAATGAAGTCGTACGTGAAACCTGTGAGGCGCCTTGTTATTCCAGGAAAATCCCAGTAAGATATCTTTAATCATTTCGAAGATAAAACGGTTCACAGCTTAATCTAACAATTGGTCAATTGCTGTTACGCGATTTGAACAATTTTGCTGTAACACATGGTACACACACACACACGCGCGCGCGCGCACACACACACACACACACACACACACACACACACACACACACACACACACATATATATATATATATATATATATATATATCGTGGAGGAAAACAAATATTTGTACACATACAAATTTTTAATTTACTGCATTTCCAACTAATGAATAAACATAAATTTCATATAATTGACTGTACACAGATGCATAATAACTAAATATGCATAGAAAACAGAAAAAGATTTAATAGAAATAAATGCCATTTATCAATTTGAATGGATGAAAAAGTATTCGTACAATACAAAAAAAGAATATATAATCTTCATTTAATACTTTGTAGAATAGCCATTATTCACTTCTACAGTAACTAAATTCTTCTTGTAGTTCTCAATTTATGGTTTTCAAATTTTAGTTGGTATTTTGCTTCATTATTCTTCGCATATGGTCTTCAGATCCAGGATTTTTGTTGGAGCTCTCGAGGGGATTGGAATTTTCAAATAACGCCACAGATTCTTGATTGAGTTTTAATCTGGGGACTGACTTGGCCATTTCAGGATATTTACATTATCTTCAGCAAGCCATTTCTTCGTAGATTTTGCAGTGGGCTTAGGATCATTATCTTGTTGGAAGATCCAATCAGGAGGCAGTTCAAGATTTTCAATCGAAATCATAATGTTTGCTTCCAAAATATTTTGACGATGTGACATTCATTCTATCATTTGTTACTGATATGTTGCCAGTACCTTTTGCAGAAAAACATCACCAAACTATGATGCTACCAAATTTCACTATTGGAAGTGTGTTCTTTTGTCGCCATCTTTTCTCTATACATGATTTCTAGAATTACGTTCAAACAACTCAATTTTGGTTTCGTCTATCCCAACATTATTTTATCCTTATCTGTATGTTCACAAATAAATTTCAACCTGGCATCTCTGTGTCTTTTCAATAGCATTGGAGTTTTCTGAGGGGAGCATGACTTTAGATTGTTCCAATGAATTTCATTGTTTATTGTTCGTTTAGTGACACAGATTCCTGATGAAAGCAAATTATCCTTCAACTCTTGACGAGCAACCATTGGATTCTGTTTAATTTGACACATTAGTTTCCTTGAAGATGTTGAAGAATTTTTTTCCGTAGAGCACCTGTTGTTTTTTTTTTGAGTTTTTTGTACTTTGCAGTGAATGAACTAATAGTGTTAAATGGAATATTCAAGTTGTCTGAGATTTTCCTGTAACTTTTACCTTCTTTCTAAAGCTTACCAATCAGTTCTTGTTGCGAAATAGTCAATTCTTTAACACTTGCCATGATGAATACCTTCCTGCATGAATATCCATTATAGAATGTTCTGTTTGTATTTTTTTTGAGCTGACTACTGATAACATTATTGCAACATTCTAGAATATTCCACTTGAATAATCTAGAGTATTAGAGTAATTTAAAAGTTTTAAAATCTGAAATTTGTATTGTACGAATATATTTTCACCCATTAAAATGGATAAATGGGATTTATTTATATGAAATCTATTTTTTTGTATTTTCTCTGCATATTTAGTTATTATACGTCTGTGTACAGTTAATTATATAAAAATCATGTTTATTCATTAGGTGAAAATACAATAAATTAAAATTTGTATACGTATAAATATTCCGCCCCACTGTTTATATATATCTATATCTATATATCTATATCTATATCTATCTATCTATCTATCTATCTATCTATCTATATATATATATATATATATATATATATATATATATATAGAGAGAGAGAGAGAGAGAGAGAGAGAGAGAGGAGGCACGCTGGAGTAATTGATAGCGACTCGAATTGAGGAATCGGGGAGCCAAGTTTGAAGAGCCCAGTCGAATCCATTACATTCACTTAAGTGCTAATAACATTGGGAAAGGTATGAATTCTTTTCTCCCCCCTCCAGCTATAAGTAAATAGCAGGACAGACCGGATTCTATAGCCTTGGATGGCAACTGTTCTACCGCAAAAAGAAATGGCAACCTACAGCGGGAAAAAATATGCCTTATCAGTCATGTATCGAAAGATACATGATCGCCTAATCGTGTATCACGCCACATAACTGACACACACACACACACACACACACACATATATATATATATATATATATATATATATATATATATAGTTTATGCAAACTTAGGTAATCCGTATGGGTAGACCTGAGGAGGATGATATCCAGAGAGCTCAATGTAAAATTCAGAGCAGATATGTTTGAATAAAAAACAGACCACGTTAAGATTCCATGGAATCTTATTACATGGAATCTTAACGTGGTCTGTTTTTTATTCAAACACATATATATATATATATATATATATATATGAATGAAGAAAAATATACAGAAAAAAACAAACAAAAATCTTAATATGCCATTATGCTGTATTAATGTTAATATAAAGTCAACGTCGGACGTCTCGGTCTATTTTAGACCATCTTCAGGACATTTTCATTTAAACATAATTAACATTAGAACATATAAAAATTCAACACGAAAAGACGATGGACATAAGAGCACAACTAATCCAAGCAGAAAGCTGATCTTATATGAAAATTTCAGTTAACTATATATATATAACGCACACACACACACACACACACACACACACACATATACATACATACTTATTTTTGTGTGTGTTTTTAGTGAACACGAAATGCTTGTTCATTAATATTGATTCATGTCTGAACAAAGTATCAGCCTTAGAAAACAGGAGTTATTGTGCGTGAAAAATATTCTTTGACATCAACACCACTTTCTTTAATGATGACTGAGTTGTATAACATCTTGCTTTCCTACGTCGTCGTAGGGTTTCGAATCCCATCGAAGGCGAAAATTATATGGCTGCTTAACTTAACTGGCCAAGCAGAACATTAAAAAAAAAGTCACGGCGCAACAAGTTAAACTAGCAGAGGGTAAGCTTGTAGAGGGTGCAGAGGGTGTTTTAAGAACGTAAGCTTGCAGAGGGTAAGCCTGCAGAGGGTAAGCCTTAAGAAGAACAGAGGGTAAGCTGCAGAGGGTACCCAGAGGGTACGCCTGCAGAGGGTAAGCCTTAAGAACGTAAGCTTGCAGAGGGTAAGCCTGCAGAGGGTAAGCCTTAAGAACGTAAGCTTGCAGAGGGTAAGCCTGCAGAGGGTAAGCAGAGGGTAAGCTCTGTAGAGGGAATAGAAGGTAAGCTTAGAGGATAAGCCTGCAGAGGGGCTTGACCTGCAGAGGGTAAGCTGGTAGAAGGTAAGCCTGTAGAGGGGTAGGCTCTGCAGAGGAAGGTAGGGGCTGCAGAAGGAGGTGCAGATGATAAGCCTGCAGAGGGTAAGTATGTAGATGGTAAGTGTGTAGAGGGTAAGCCTGCAGAGGGTTGCAGAGGGTAAGGAGAGGTGCTGCAGAGGGTAAGCTGCAGAGGGTAAGCTTGTTGAGGTTAAGCTGGCAGAGGGCAAGCCTGCAGAGGGTAAGCCTGCAGAGGGTAAGCGTGTATAGGGTAAGCTTGTAGAGGGTAAGCCTGCAGAGGGTAAGCTTGTTGAGGGTAAGCTTGCAGAGGGCAAGCCTGCAGAGTGTAAGCCTGCAGAGGGTAAGCTTGTAGAGGGTAAGCCTGCAGAGGGTAAGCTTGCAGATGGTAAGCCTGTAGAGGGTAAGCCTGCAGAGGGTAAGCTCGCAGAGGGTAAGCTTGGTGGAGGGGTAAGCCTGCAGAGGGTAAGCTTGCAGAATGTAAGCTTGCAGAGGATAAGCCTGCAGAGGGTAAGCTTGTTGAGGGTAGCTGCAGAGGGGCAAGCCTGTTGAGGGTAAGCCTGCAGAGGGTAAGCCTGCAGAGGGGTAAACCTGCAGAGGGTAAAATTGCAGAGGGTAAGCCCAGAGGGTAAGCCAGAAGAGGGTAAGCTTGCAGAGGTAAGCCTGCAGAGGGTAACCTTGGAGGGGTAAGCTTGCAGAGGGCAAGCCTGATGAGGATAAGTGCAGTAGAGGGTAAGCTAGAGGGTAAGCCTGCAGAGAGGTAAGATTGCAGAGGGCAGAGGGGCAAGCCTGCAGAGGGGTGCAGAGGGTAAGTAGATGGTAAGCTTGTAGAGAGTAAGCGTGCAGAGGGTAAGCCAGAAGAGGGTAAGCTTGCTTAGAGGGTAAGCTTTGTTGAGGATAAGCTTGCAGAGGGTAAGCTTGTTGAGAGGGTAAGCTTGCAGAGGGCAAGTGTAGAGGAGTGTAGAGGGTGCAGAGGGTAAGCTTGCAGAGGGTAAGCCTGCAGAGGGTAAGTTGCAGAGGGTGCCTGCAGAGGGAGTTTGTTGAGGGTAAGCTTGCAGAGGCAAGCCTGATGAGGGTAAGCCTGCAGAGGGTAACCTTGCAGAGGGTAAGTGCAGAGGGGTTTGTAGAGGGTAAGCCTGCAGAGGGTAAGCTTGCAGAAGGTAAGCCTGCAGAGGGTAACCTTGCAGAAGGTAAGCTTGCAGAGGATAAGCATGCAGAGGGTAAGCCTGCAGAGGATAAGCTTGCAGAGGGTAAGCCTGAAGAGGGTAAGCTTGCAGATGGTAAGCCTGCAGAGGGTAAGCTTGTTGCGGGTAAGCTTGCAGAGGGCAAGCCTGCAGAGGGTAAGACTGCAGAGGGTAAACATGCAGAGGGTAAGCGTGTAGAGGGTGAGCTTGTCGAGGGTAAGCCTGCAGAGGATAAGCTTGCAGAGGGTAAGCCTGTAGACGGTAAGCCTGCAGAGGGTAAGCCTGTGGAGGGCTTGCAGAGAGGTTTGAAGAGGGTAAGCTTGGGGGTAAGCCTGCAGAGGGTAAGCTTTTTTGCAGAGGGCAAGCCTGCAGAGGGTAAGCTTGTAGAGGTGAAGTAAGCAGAGGGTAGGCTTGTAGAGGGTAAGCTTGCAGAAGGTAAGTTTGCAGAGGGTAGGCTTGCAGAGGGGTAGAGGGTATGTTTGTAGAGAGTAAGCCTGCAGAGGGTAAGCTTGTAGAGGGTAAGCTTGCAGAGGGTAAGCCTGACGAGGGTAAGCTTGCCGAGGGTAAGCTTGCAGAGGGTAAAACTGCAGAGGGTAATCCTGCAGAGGGTATGCTTGTAGAGGGTAAGACTGCAGATGGTAAGCCTGCAGAGGGTAAGCTTGCAGATGGTAAGCTTGTAGAGGGTAAGCCTGCAGAGGGTAAGCTTGTTGATGGTAAGCTTTCAGAGGGTAAGCCTGACGAGGGTAAGCTTGCAGAGGGTAAGCTTGCACAGGGTAAAACTGCAGAGGGTGTTTGAAGAGGGGATTGCAGAGGGTAAGCTTGCAGAGGGTAAGCTTGTAGAGGGTAAGACTGCAGAGGGTAAGCCTGCAGAGGGTAAGCTTGCAGAGGATAAGCTTGTAGAGGGTAAGATTGTAGGTAAGCTTGCAGAGGGTGTTTTAAGAACGTAAGCAGTAGAGAGGGTAAGCCTGCAGAGGGAAGCTTGCAGAGGGTAAGTTTTAGGCTTGCAGAGGGTAAGCCTGCAGAGGCAAGCTTTGCAGAGGGATGCAGAGGGTAAGCCTGCAGAGGGTAAGCCTGTAGAGGGGTAAGTTTGCAGAAGGTAAGCTTGTAGAGGATAAGCCTGCAGAGGGTAAGCAGAGGGTAAGCCTGCAGAGAGGTAAGCTTTAGAAGGTGTAGAGGGTAGGCTTGCAGAGGTAAGCGGGCAGAGGGTAAGCAGAGGGTAAGGTTGTAGATGATAAGCCAGAGGGTAAGCATGTAGATGGTAAGCAGCCTGCAGAGGGTGTTTCCTGCAGAGGGTAAGCTTGAGAGGAGCCTGCAGAGGGGTAAGCTTGCAGAGGGCAAGTTTGTTGAGGTTAAGCTGGCAGAGGGCAAGCCTGCAGAGGGTAAGCCTGCAGAGGGTAAGCGTGTATAGGTGTTTGTAGGGTAAGCCTGTAGAGGGTAAGCAGAGGGTAAGCTTGTTGAGGGAGGGCAAGGGCAAGCCGCAGAGGTAAGCCTGCAGAGGGTGTTTTGTAGGAGGGGTAAGCCTGGGCAGAGGGTAAGCTTGCAGAAGGTAAGCCTGTAGAGGGTAAGCCTGCAGAGGGTAAGCTCGCAGAGGGTAAGCTTGCGGAGGGTAAGCCTGCAGAGGGTAAGCTTGCAGAATGTAAGCTTGCAGAGGATAAGCCTGCAGAGGGTAAGCTTGTTGAGGGTAAGCTTGCAGAGGGCAAGCCTGCCGAGGGTAAGCCTGCAGAGGGTAAGCCTGCAGAGGGTAAACCTGCAGAGGGTAAATTGCAGAGGGTAAGCCTGCAGAGGGTAAGCCAGAAGAGGGTAAGCTTGCAGAGGGTAAGCCTGCAGAGGGTAACCTTGTTGAGGGTAAGCTTGCAGAGGGCAAGCCTGATGAGGATAAGCCTGCAGAGGGTAAGCTTGCAGAGGGTAAGCGTGTAGAGGGTAAGCTTGTAGAGGGTAAGCCTGCAGAGGGTAAGATTGCAGAGGGTAACCTTGTTGAGGGTAAGCTTGCATGGAAAGGAGAGGGTAAGCCTGCAGAGGGTAAGTGCAGAGGGGTGTAGATGCTTGCTTGTAGAGAGTAAGCCTGCAGAGGGTAAGCTTGCAGAGGGTAAGCCAGAAGAGGGTAAGCTTGCAGAGGGTAAGCCTGCAGAGGGTAAGCTTGTTGAGGGTAAGCTTGCAGAGGGCAAGCCTGATGAGGGTAAGCCTGCAGAGGGTAAGCTTGCAGAGGGTAAGCGTGTAGAGGGTAAGCTTGTAGAGGGGTTGCAGAGGTAAGCTTGCAAGAAGAAGAGGGGCTTGCAGAGGGTAAGCCTGCAGAGGGTAAGCTTGTTGAGGGTAAGCTTGCAGAGGGCAAGCCTGCAGAGGGTAAGCCTGCAGAGGGTAAGCTTGCAGAGGGTAAGCGTGCAGAGGGTAAGCTTGTAGAGGGTAAGCCTGCAGAGGGTAAGCTTGCAGAAGGTAAGCCTGCAGAGGGTAACTTGCAGAAGGGCAGAGGATTGCAGAGGGTAAGGCAGAGGATAAGCTTGCAGAGGGTGCCTGAAGAGGGTAAGCTTGCAGATGGTAAGCCTGCAGAGGGTAAGCTTGTAGAGGGTAAGCTTGCAGAGGGCAAGAGGTAAGACTGCAGAGGGTAAAACATGCAGAGGGTAAGTGTGAGGTGTTTTGTCGAGGGTAAGCCTGCAGAGGGCTTGCAGAGGGTAAAGACGGTAAGGGCAGAGGGGGTAGAGGATAAGCCTGCAGAGGGTAAGTTTGTAGAGAGTAAGCCTGAAGAGGGACTTGCAGATGGTAAGCCTAAGAGGGCAAGCCTGCAGAGGGGTTTGCTGGAGATGGTAGAGGGTAGGCTTGTAGAGGGTAAGCCTGCAGAGGGTAAGCTTGTTGAGGTAAGCTTGCAGAGGGTATGTTTGAGGGTAAGCTGCAGAGGACAGAGGGTAAGCTTGCAGAGGGTAAGCCTGAGAGGGTAAGCTTGCTGAGGGGTAAGAGAGGGTAAACTGCAAAATCCTGCAGAGGGTATGCCTGCAGATGGAAGAGGGTAAGTTTGCAGAGGGTAAGCTTGCAGAGGGTAAGCCTGCAGAGGGTAAGCTTGTTGATGGTAAGAGGGTAAGACTGCAGAGGGTAAGTTTGCAGAGGGTAAGCAGGGTAAAACTGCAGAGGGTAAGTTTGAAGAGGGTAAGATTGCAGAGGGTAAGCTTGCAGAGGGTAAGCTTGTAGAGGGTAAGCTTGTAGAGGGTAAGATTGCAGAGGGTAAGCTTGCAGAGGATAAGCTTGTATAGGGTAAGCCTGCAGAGGGTAAGCCTGCAGCGGGTAAGCTTGTAGAGGGTAAGATTTCAGAGGGTAAGCTTGCAGAGGGTAAGCTTGTAGAGTGTAAGCCTGCAGAGGGTAAGCCTGCAGAGGGTAAGCGTGTAGCGGGTAAGCTTGTAGAGTGTAAGCCTGCAGAGGGTAAGCTTGCAGAGGGTAAGCTTGTAGAGGGTAAGCTTGTAGAGGGTAAGCTTGTAGAGGGTAAGCCTGCAAATAAAATATTGCCACTAGCAAATAATGGATTCAAGACACAAGTGCCGACCTTTTAAGAGAATCTAATCAGGTTTTGCAGGTAGTTTTATGGAACAAATATCACCGCGTTCAAGTCCTGGCCACATCACTTGTGTTCACTTCCACCCAAATACCGTTGGGGTATTCGTCTCTCCATCGTCCAGTATATGACTTATGTTAAGTAACTGGGTAAACATGACACTCTGGCCTTAATTGGCAACTATTCTATGGGAAGAAAAGAAGGCAATGGGAATTCACTGCACCATCTTTTCCAATAATTCATGAAAATTTGCCGATAATAATATGAAAAGAAAATGAATGTGTGGCGAGCCATGATCGCCTATGCCCTGAAGGGATATAGCATTGTAAAATCAGTATCAACAATTACTGATTTTTAAAATTTTGTAGAAAATTTTATAGTTCATATCTTCCTGGAAATCAGCGTGTCTGTGTTGAAACGGAATTAAATTATCTGACCTTTAGTTATGACTGAAAATTCGAGATCCGGAGCTATACTTCTAACATCTAAAATTGACACTATTAATAAGTTTCTGGTTCCTTCTAAAGTCTTTTCTTTCTCTTTCCCTTCCAGTAGCCTCTTGCATCTTAGTGGCATTATCGCCTTGCTTGGAGGGAATTAATTAAACAAAATACGTTCATCAACATTTTCCTTTTACTCTAAATCTCTCAACAAAGGCCAGTGTTTTTCTGTTGTAAATATTTTATTAAAATATTGATTGCAATGACAAAATGCCCAAAAAATCGCATTCATGAAATAGAATTCGATGAAGAAATATCGATTTATTTATTTTTATCATATGTTTTCCTTTTGAAGCAGAAATATAATGAAGTAGCTAGTGAGGATGGAACTCACGTGTGATCTCCTTCAAGAGGACACTATTACATTAGATTCAAACAAAAGCTGTCATTATTCGACACGGATGGTTCTCTAAACACAACAAAACTACAGATTCATAGAAAAAGCCAACAGATATAAAGGCAGGCTTTGTACGAAATGATTTCAGTTGAAGAAAAATATTAAGAAAATGGTTTAAACTTGTGCCGAATAAAATGATGTTTCATGTTTTATGCTGGCGATTAGGTTTTTTTTTTTTTTTTTTTTTTTTTGACAAACAGCATACTTTTTACCGAATGCACAAAATAGTTACACAGTAATTTACTATTTACACTATTTACATTGTTTGGACTGTTGTCCTAATCTTTCTTGTCAAATTCCCGACGTTTCGATCCGATGTACGCTCCAAATTTCGTCAGGTCTTATACGCCGGAATTTCGAACCAGACGTTTTATTCTAGTTGCACTTTTCCACTTATAAACCTAATGTCTCAATATCGTTTTTTTCTTTTGCCAGTATCACAATTTGTTGTTGTTGTTTTTCACTAGCACTATGAATTTCTAGTCCCATATTGTATTCATGTCCATGTTTGGCCGGCTTATACGCTTATTCCTTATTCTTCAGTGATGTTCTCTGTCTAATATTTCATCATCCCAGTGTATATATCACCTGAAGAATACCGGGGTGTAAAACGACCGAAATGTCATGAATATGACAACAAAGATGAGGACAACAATCAATACTCCATCTCAAAAATAGAGACAGATAAGTTTACTAAAACAATTTTCTTATTCGACATTTAAGAAGTTTCAAGTAAAATATCATTTTGCTTGAAACCTTACTTGAAACGCTGACCCTACTGTTATTTCTTTCAACCAAGAATATATCGTCCGTACAAAACGGTTTTGACGGTTAAATTGAAAAGCTTTACCATCGGCACTAGAAAAGCTGGGGGAGACAAAAGCAGAGTGAGCCAACGGCAATTGACTCGACATTGACTTATTCAGCGTAAGTTTTGAGGAAGGATCCATGGAATATTTCTTCCGCTTAATTTGATGCTGCTTGTTGGAGATACCTTGAAACTGCGTTGCATGATGGGAAACTCACTTCAGATTCTGCGCATTTAAGTGGCTTGTTATGAACTAGCCAATGGGGAAGCTACTGGCTAAATTCAGTTTTATCTCCTCCAACTTCCTCTTACACTGCTCTCTCTATATTCCTCATCCTCTAGTATCTCTATGTTCCTCTTCCTCTGCACTCTCTATCTTTCTCTTCCTCTAGTCTCTCTCTCTCTCTCTATTCCTCTGCTATCTCTCTCTCTCTCGATTCATCTTCCTCTTGCACTGCAGTCTGTGTCCTCCTCTTCCACTGCACTCTCTATCCTCCTCTTCCTCTGTATTGTCTCTCTCTTCCTCTTCTTCTACTCTCTCTCTATCCTCTGCTCTCTCCATCTTCCACTTCATCTCTCCACTCTCTATCTTCCTCTTTCTCTTGAACTATCCATCTTCTTCTTTCCCTGCTGTCTCCATCTTCTTCCTCTGCTCTCCACCTTCTTTTTCCTCTGCCCACTCCCTTCTTCTTCCTCTACTGTCCCCCTTTTGTCTTCCTGTATACTCTCTTTTCCTTTTCACCTACTCTCTCTTTTGTTGCTCTCTCCATCTTCCTCTTCCTATGCTCTCTTCATTTTCCTCTCCCGCTTTCTATCATCATCTTCCTCTACATCTTCCTCTGCTCTCTCTTTTCCTCTTCTGTCTGTCTCCCTCTTCTTCTGTTTGTCTATTCTTCCTCCACACTCTCACTCTTCCTCTTCTACTCTCCATCTTCCTCTTCATCTGCTCTCTAGATTCCTCTTCCTCTGCTCTCTCTTCCTCTGCTCTCTCAATCTTTTTACTCTCCATCTTCCTCTTCCTCAGCTTAATCCATTCCTCTTCTCTCTTTTTTTCTTCCTCTGAACTCTCTACTCCCTTTCGTTTGCTCTCTCCATCTTCCTCTTCTTCGGCTATTTCTTCCTGCTCTTCTCTCTGTGTCTTTCTCTTCCTTTGCTCTCTCCGTCTTCCTCTTCCACTACTCTCTCTACCTATTCGTTTGCCCATCCTTTTCCTCCTTTTTGCCCTCTCTATCTTCCTCTTTCTCTGCACTCTCTAACAGTCACACACTATTGTTATAACGTCTCAAAATTTGACTAAATGGGCTTCTTCTTTGTCACTAATTTATATATCACCAAACGGACGCAGACTCTGAGTAATACCCTGTATAACGCCTTAATAAACCATAGTATCAGCAGTAGCTACGGAGGTATAAAAACAACGCGAATTTTTAAATTAACTCTCTTCCGGGTTTTTCACCATTTGAAGTGTGTGTAGGCTGTAGACGCTTCACACAGGCTTACACAGGTAAGTCTTCTACAAATATATTCATTAACATTTCTTTGTGTATTTACTTTTAACAAATTAAACTCTTAAATTTTCCTTTTGGTAATTTTGTTTAATAACTGTTATCTTGCATTGCAAATCAATCGTTCCCTTTGATGTTGTGCATCGACCTTTTCACCACCATTAATTTATGTATTGTAAAATATTCTCTCAAGAAACCTTACACATTTATTTTTGAAGTAGCCAACACACCAAAGTACCATCCAGGTGTTCTTTCCCTCTACAAATTCATTAGCCTCCCATTCCATATAAAGAATTCATATTTATCGTTAAATTTTAATAGGCTAGAATAGTAGAACACCAATTTAGGAATTACTCTTTATAATTTACGCTAACTAACTAATAAGCACATTGCAGAGGAAATGAACCGATACGGTTGACAAATGAGCGAATGGTTTCTGTTCACTGTCTTTTCTTGCATGCAAGAAAACGTGTATCCTTCCTTCCAGATTGAACATATAAACTTAGTTCGATAGTCCGATAAAAATGGTATAGTTAAATTTTCTCCAGAAGTTACAGAATGAAAAAAAAAAAATGGAGGAGGAAAGATGAAAATAAAAGAAATTTTTTTTATATCATTTTTTGTAGTCGGAATGAAAAAAAAAATAATTTTTCAATCTTTGCTTTTCTGGATTTTAAAAACAACTGAAAAATAAAAGATAACGCTTCATTTTTGTTTCCATTACAAAACATTGGCCGATAAATTCTTCGGCCTTTCTCCTATTTTTGAGGACAAGTATTTTCCTCAATGTCCTGCAGATGTATACGGCACACCTAGTTTTTCTTCTTCAGTCGTTTTATAGGAAGAAATATGTACGTTTTAATATTTTCAAGAGGAACATAATAGTTTTATAACCAGTCTTGAAATTCTCTTCACATTGGAAAATATTGTGGTGAGACTGGGTATTGAATGTCATGCATGGCACCAAACCTGTTTAGAAACATTTAAATTGTTAGCTATAGACAACGGCACACTAAGATCAATGGTGAAAAAATGATTTAAGCGCGTAAAGCTTGAGGATGTTGGCAAAGATCAGCCTGTAGACTGGCGCTACAGAATCACAAGCAAAGAACTGAGTTATCTTTTCTTTAAATCGGAAGGGTTATCGAAGTTAAGCCTGAAAGTATCCATGTGAAAACACACGGGATTTGATACTCAGATTTTCGCAGTTTATAAATCTTTTTTACTCTCTCACTCTCTTTTTCTCTCTCTCTGTCTTTGTGGGGAGATAGAATTAAAAATGTTTTAACGTGTATTTCATGAAGATTGCTCAACCAAAAATTTTGCGGAAAACAAAAATTAATTTACTTGGTTGAATTATGTCTGACTAGTAAAAACGATTAATGTGATAAATTCAGACATTTGAATAGTTGCTGTAGAACCCGCGCCAAAAACCAAAAATTGATCTCAAAAATCGAATTATTTTTTCTATACATAAAACGAAAGGCCTTCTTTCTCAACAGTGTTTGTAGTAAACACTTGGTTCTACTCTGGTAAAAGCTGATTGGTGGAAAGTAAAAGAAACGCGTCAAATGTGGGTCTTAAAGGTCAGAGAAAGACGATTCTTAGATTAGAATCAGACTTCTCTGGGGATCAATTTACGATTCCAGTCAGACATAGCAACTACATAATTGTGCTGTAGACGAAAAACCATTTCTGAAGCTGTGTCAAAAATAGTGAGTCGCCCAGAATTGTCTGGCGATTGGTGTACATGTTTACTGGCTCTCAGCATTCTAAAACTAAGAGAGCTGAACTCTATCAAAGGCGTAAATATTCTGTAGAGAGTTCGCAAAGTTCAGCGTTTATTTCTTTAAGAATTTCTCTTACTTACTTGCACTCTGCTATACAGATAAACATAGACACACACACACACGTATACATATATATATAAGTACTTTCGATCATCGTTGATCGTTTTCAGCGAAATATGGTAGAGATTTGAGAGATAGCCAGTCAAGATTTGAGAGATGACCGAGTGAAGCGTTTTTGTTAAAGGTCCAAACATTCGGACGGTTAACAACAGTCCAGAGTTTCTCATTTACCTTTTTAAAATTCTTTCTTTTATTTAATCATTAAGAGAAAATGACTTTCTTTCATTCTTTCTTTCTTTCTTTTTTTATCTATAAGTCCTGGATATGACGATAAACTACATCCGGCAGCAAGGCCTCTGATTGGGAGATTGGAGGTTTTCAGGAGCATGGAATCAGCACTTAATTGATGTTGTTCCCGGGGGTCGGGGTTAGCATCTGTTAGGGTCCCAACGATGGGCAAATAGTAAACTCTTAAACAAAAACAAAAGAAAGTATTAAAATACATTTTGTAGCAAAAATATCAACAGTACATTTTTCTATAAAGTTACCAACAATACCTATCTATAGTAAAACTACCAACGATACACTTTAAAGTAAAATTATCAGTAATACATTTTAAAGTAAAATGACCACCAATAATTTTATCTGTAAGTGAAGTCATCAAATTACATGCAAAATATTTAGATTCCGACATTAATTAACCCATAGATATTGATATACCGCTCAACAATATCAACTCAATTTTTATCTATCTATCTATCTATCTATCTATCTACATATATATATATATATATATATATATATATATATATATATATATATATATATATTACTATTTTCCCCTCAATACAACACCCAAGAGCTATTCAAGGTAGAGATTTAATAAATGAGGTTGTAAAGGCGTATAAGGAAGGGGGCAAAGATTCATATTATGAGGATATGTAGGATATCGGTTGAACCTTGAAAAAATTAAGATTGTAGTTATGGCATAATTGTTATGGGGAAGAAGCTGTCTAAGTGGAATTCCCTCCTCACCAAAAGTATATGAAAGGAATGAGAAGTCGACTCAGTGCACGTGGCCTAGCCTGGCCAATCCTAGCTGTTAAGATCTGAACGGGTAAAGCTAAGGGTCGTAGTTATCCCGAACACCAGCCATGAAAACGGCGATAGAGTAGTGAGAGGCTAGTAATGTTTTGTCTGTGTGAAAGAGGTTGTAGGGTGGAAAACTATTCATCACCCACAAGGCTGTACAAAAGCTTTTGAGCTCTGTCGAGACTGGAAAGTCAGAATTGGGAGGTTCAGCCCAGATGTGGTAGCAATACTCCAATTTTGGACTGATCTGGTTATTGTAAAGATAGAGCATAGTAAGAGGAATCAGGTACTTTCTGGTGTGGTACAAGGAACCGATCATTCTTCTAGCGTCTTTACGATGGATCACATATACGAATTCTACTCGAGGTCTGGTGTGAATTTGGTTCCCAATAGACGTTCGAGTCAAGCATCCTCATTGACTGGAAAAAATTCGGGGTCTGCTCTGAGATGATTACTTTACTAGCTTGGTTTTGGGGTTATCGAATGTTACAAGCCAGTTTCTCCACCCCCCACCCTTGAGCTGTGAGAGCAAGGTCAGAACAGAGATCAGTTGTCAGGTTCTGGTCATAGATTTTTAGAGGTGTACCAATAAACTATGGTATCATCTATATAGAATAGTTATCTGAGAATGAATTCAAATAGATCATTAATATCTCGCAGAAAAAAAAGGGTAGAAACAAAGAGAGAACTTCTGGGGGCGGCTGCATTGATGCCATTGACTTCTAACGATTAGTCATTAACAACGGCCTCCATGGTAACAGTAATGGTTATATTAGCCGTTTCCTTAAAGGAAATATTTGGCATTCATTGATGGAGCTGGCAGTACTGGTTTCGATTGAAATTTATAAAATCTTTCTCCTAAAACACGTTTTTTAGAAAAATAGATTTCTCAAGTCTCGTAGCTTTTATTGCTCTATTAAGTATTGATGGGGTTTCCTTCTTAACCTTTTATTTGAAGTAGTGTGGAATGTCAACATTTTGATTATAGCATTATTTTCTCTTCAAGTTACATGTGATATCCATTTTTTTAGTTGTTTTTGTTCTCGGTCGTCATCAAGTGATGTGGTTTCTGCTTTTTGGTACATATCCTTGTTTGCGATTCTGTTATGCCAGTACATGATGTTTAAAGAAGGATTGATCGTTGCCAAGGCCCTCAGGCTATACGCGCTCAAAGACTTTTTCACAATTGATCTTAGAAAGCGGTTGTATACAGTATATTTCTGAACGGAGTTGGCGCCAATATTCAACAAGAAAGACTTGATAATCGAGAAGACTCTCCTACAAATGCAAGAGCTGGTGAGTTTGTATAGCAGCTCACTATGACAGACCTTGTTAAAAGCCTTCCAACGTAACCGCTCTCGTGGGTGGGGGGATAATCAATGTGTAATGATAGTTACATCAGCAGTGGATATAGAGAAACGAAATACATACTGTTTGTCACTTAGGAGTTTGTTCATGCTGTGATGGTTGTAAACAATCTTGTTGATCATAGCTTCTAAAGGTTTGCTGATAATATTGAGGACGATGATGGGGCACCCTCATACTGTTGACAGGTTCCGTAGACCCGGGAAACATTTCTCCTTCGAGAAGCGGTTAAACAATTTTACCAAGAGTGGGGATAGCTCTGGGCTAAGGACAACTACAGGAATTTTATCCGGAACAGTAACTTTCGTAGGGTCATTTTTTTTTATAAGTTTGAAAACTGAGGAAGAAATATCACAAAGTTAGTGTTCCGTGAGAGGGGATATTTCATCTATCTATCTATCTATCTATCTATCTATCTAAGTTAAGGGGTGTTTGATGCCCGTCGATAGAAATTGGAAAGTTCAAAATCTAAAGGTGAAAATTTTATTTTCGTAATAAAATTTTCTTATAAGAAGAAAATCTTATTATTTTAAAGACAAAATCTTTAACATACGAAATATTACTTCAGGTGCTATGAGAGCCATTGATAAATAAATAAAGAGAAATGACAACAAAGCTTCAGCAGCAGCAATAACGGTAATAAAAGAGAAACCCTGGTGAGAAACTTAACAAGTAGAAGTGGTGTCAGGAGCAGATTATATTTAAAGCTTGAAGTTATAGCCACGTGGATCAAAGCGTTGATCCTTGAATTTGGTGAGCTCAGTTAGATGATATAAACTTAGATTCAGTGGAAACAGAGTGGGCAATAATCGAGAAATACTAAATACGAGATATTCCTAAACATAAACAGCGAGAGCAACCTACCTTCGCAGTGTTTGTGTGTGTGCCTATGTGTGTTTCTATGTGCGTGTGAATGCCACCTCGGAGCATTCATCAGGACGTGGTCCTTACATTCTCACTTGTGATGTCTCAATCACAGTTTCGCTTACCACTTGGGTGGTTGTTTATATATCTACTTATGTAATGCGGCTGTTCCGGTCATGTAGTTCTACACTATTGGTCTGGGAAATTACTTTACATCAGCCCTGTGCCTGACACTTGATGTTCCGGTGTAATAGCGACTGTGAAGTGCAGTCTGGCATGAGACACACACACTACGTATCCATTTCAAAGCACTCAGTCAACTGTTTACCTATTAATCATATACACCGAATATATATATATATATATATATATATATATATATACTGCGAAAATATCAGATCAATATATCAAGTAACTTGTATCAGGCTACTAACTTATTGATCTACTCTCATAGTAAGCTACATATCCAATGTCTCTATCAAATGATAGACATATATTTCGGAAATATATAGCCTTCTTTACATAAGCACGTTAGAATTAAAAGAAAATTAGACATAAAATCACTCAAGGGAGCAAATAGTGATTTTTCATTGAAAAACGGAATCGCATAGCATTTTTCTATGTCAGTCTCTACATATCTGAAAAAGTATGCGCGGAATATATGAACGTTTATATGTATACATTGTTCACCTTACTGCATCTATATGTTTTTTGAAAACTCACTAGTAACGAAGTGGTTAATGAAACACCTTTTAGACTCAGTATTAATCCTTTTAAAAGAAAACCTTATAGTGAGTTCATGAACCTCTTTCAAAAAATCAATAATCTGAACCATTATGTTCTAACTTCTCACCAACCCATGATAAATGCACCCACGCACATAGATAGACATATATGTAAATCCGAGTCTTGAGTTCTTATATACATATTAAGAAATTCCTCTTAAGCATATATGAAACTGGATAAAATAAAAATGTACATTTCAATCACCGCCCCAACCCTGTTAATTTTATAATAGCCTTGCTTTTCTTCTCTTCCAACTTCTTGTTCTTGTTGTTGTTCTTGTTGTTGTTGTTGTTCTTCTTCTTCTTCACAACCTCCTCTTCCCTTTCTATTACACCCAATGCCGTGCGTTTGTTTATATATTATAAAAAATAAAATAATTTAGCGTTCCTTAGTTGTTGTTTTTAAAATAAAGATTTAACTAATCATTTCATGAAAATCGCCCGAGGATACGTTTGAAAACCAATGTAGCGGATTCAATATATCTCCGAAGTTTTAAAGTATATATCCTCTCTCTCTCTCTCTCTCTCTCTCTCTCTCTCTCTCTCTCTCTCTCTCTATATATATATATATATATATTAAACAGCGTATGAACAACAATTCAAGGAAAAGAAAAAAATATCGTTTGGTTTACCCCTCCGCCCCGATTTTAAATTAAAGGTAAAGTGTAAAATAGGGAAATTATTTTTCAAGTTATTTACTAAACACTTCAAAAATTCAAAATTGTATTAGATATTCAATAAAAACACAGTTAAATTAAACTACAGCTGCAATAGTAATTTAGAAACAATAATAAATAGACAAAATACTAGAAATCTCAAAACTAATGTGCAGCAAAATATAGTTAATACTAGTAATTTATGCAACTGTAGAAATAAGAATAGATGTCCATTAGATTGTGCTTGTAAAACAGAAGCAAAAATCTATAAATCAGAAGTAACAGATATTAATGGCCAGAATAAAACATACAAAGGATGTACTGAAGGTACTTTCAAACGTAGATGATACAATCATAGGTCGTCATTTAAGCTAGTAAGTCTTAGATGTTCTACCAAACTGGCTAACCATGTGTAGTATTTAAAAGAAAAAAACAACAGGTATCCGATTTTGAGATGAAATTTTTTTAAAAAGGTGATTCACAACCACAATAATATTTGCAACCTTTGCCAAAAGGAAAAATTAGCAATAATGACATTTCCGGATCAAAAGAATCTTTTAAACCCGAAATCCGAAGTCTTAAGTCCTTGCTTACATATTAGAAAATTCCTCTTAAGTACATATGAGGCTGGATAAATAAATAAAGAAAGTAATGTACATTTCAATTGCCCCCCTCCAGCGATACATTAACAATACCCTTGCTTTTCTCCTCCGCCTCTTTCTTCTTCTTCTTCTTCTTCTTCTTCTTCTTCTTCTTCTTCTTCTTCTTCTTCTTCTTCTTCACATCCTCCTCCTCCCTTTCTATTACGCCCAACGTCAGGCGTTTGCTTATTTATTTTTGAAAATAATAATATAGCGTTCATGAGTTCTTTAAAAAAAATAATGCGTTGGGAGGTCATTTCAGAAAAATCGCCAGAGGATACTGTAAGATTGAAACCAAGGTAGCGGATTCAACTGACTTCTGAATCATAATATATATATATATATATATATATATATATATATATATATATATATATAATGCATGCGCCCATATCTGTATATATGTATATAATGCATACGCCCATTATCTATCTATCTATCTATCTATCTATCTATATACGACCGCTGAAGAAGCAGACCGGAGCGGGAAAAAAGCCTTGTAGCAGCATATGTCTTATATTCGTTATTCCTACAATCCTAACATATTGCGACACCACCTTACTGAATAAGCTAGGTAAGGTAATCAGCAAATATTTTATACTATCTCAGATTTTCGGGACTGCTCCACAATCTTATACTCGTTGAATTTTCACTTTAATAAATGACTATTGCTCCTCATTGGAGATCAAGTGACCGTAAGTCTTCATAAAATGCAAGACTCACCTCAGTATTCAAGCTGATTCAGTAGTGTAGTAAATTGAATAATATCGATTGTTACCTGAATTTCCAAGTTTTTCTGTCTGTTTTGCCTTTCAGGATTGTTGCTAGAGCTCAGTTTAAGACAGTCACTAATGTAATTTTCATGTTCCTGATTTTTTCAGTTCTCCAAAAATACATCTGTAGAATTGTGATTTTATCTATTTTTATTTTGTGGCCTGTCGGAACATCGAAGTCAGTTATTCGATACATTTATTTTTTCTTTCTTATAACAACGAAGTCCGAACTTATGTCCTCGGTTAGTTGATACGTTTGAACCACAAAACTCAAGAGGTTTTTATGTTCTTCATTCTTGATGAAATATTCTGGTATGTCTCTATACGATTAGTCTGTCAAGTCAAAACACAGTTGCTTGCATTGTTCCCATTGAATGAATCTGGCCTGTCACTCGTGTTTCTTCTTGTAATCTTTCTGAGTTAATTTCCTTCATTTGCTAACCAAATTGTTGATAGTCTCATCGTTATTTCCATATATACTTAACTTGTTCTCCTGAAGCATTGTTAGAATTAGTTTTATGCGTATTCCTATCCAAACTGCATATATCCAGTTCTTGTTTCTAGGGATTGAGTGAGAGTAAATCACCTCAGGTGAGTCGTAGGTTTCTCTGCATCCGATTGTGTTTTGAACAGTGTTAAAGATTCTGCATATTTGAACTCTTAACCTTATTCCGGGTAGTTTTAACTTTTAGGCCAGAAAATCTTCCCCAGTAAAAGTCAGTTATATATTAGAGCGCTTCCATTCCCACCGCACCGTCGTATTTTATATTTTTATTTAAACTATTCATTTTAGATGTAATAGACATTGGATTTATTAGACGAATCATTGTGAGATATTACCGTTTCTAGCTTCCATTTTATATTTTCTGCTTCTCATTTGCAAGTCTCATTCTTTACAGCTGCGACACGCCATACGACAATTACGAATTGGAATCATCCTTATTTCCTCCATTGTTCCAAATATAAGACAATTGTTTCGTTTAGATAGCTTCTCTCCCCAAGAATTGCGATTTTACGAAATAGATTTCCCCGTGACCCCCCTTCCATGAGCTTTTCAGTCTTGGCCTCTTCAAGAATCAATTGTCAATCGTTATCTTTCCTCCTTTTCTTCCATTTATATCACACACCTCATTCTACGTTGCCATTTTAACTGGAACCGTCTGCCTTGAGTGGCGCTCGAGTAAGAAACTGTAGTAAAATGTAAGAATGACAAATGCTCCACATTTACTTTTCGAAACTGTTCCAAAGTATTTCAGACTTATAGTCATTCGGTGCTTACGGCTGTATAATGTTGGAACACTGGATCTCGTACAGTCACCGAAATTAAGCAACTTAAACCTGGTCAGTACCTAGATCGGTGACAGCTTCGAAATACCAGGCGCTATACTTGGATGTGTGCAGGGTGTAATGGATAACAGCTCGGAATTGGAAATTAGAATTCGGGTTCGTTGCGCGAAAATACCATTGGGAAAAGTATGAATACACCACTTCTCCCTCATCTATGGGTTAATTAGTAGAACTTGTATAAATAAAAATCATTATTCGCCCCCCAAAAGTTTTACAATCTAAAAGTATTTTCTAGCTTTAAATAATCCGCAAAAGGTTGATAATCAGTAAAAAAAAATCAATGAATCAATCATATAGCGATTCGTATGAAAACGTGAAAGATTAAATAAAGATATTAAAAAGGTTCTTTTTATTTACCCTTAACCACACTAGTATACTTAAATATATACATGTAGATATTATCTAAGTTAATGGTCACATGATGAATATCAAACTCTATGAAGGAGTTGTTTATGTCAAAAAGATGTTTTATTAATGTGTGTAGTGTAACGACTATCGTCACGAAAAGCGTAATAGGCGAAAAGAGATCAAATTTGGTTAGATTCTTTTTCGATCACTCAATGCCTTTGGGGGAGGCATGAAACCATTTTCCTCTTACTTAAATAAAATAAATAGCAAGGTAGAAAAATGATAGCGAATCTAGAAGGAAAACATTGAATTCAAAACACAGCGAGCACTTCATATTTGGAATAGATGCCCTATTTTATCTATTAAAGTGTGTATTATATCTATCGTACTGTGCATTCGAGAAACAGGGGGCCTCTATTTCAAATGTAAAGTGTTCACTGTAATAACATTTGAAGTAATAAAAATGTCCGATTAAAAAGGAATCCATTAATTCTTTAGAAACTGCTTTGTTTACGTCTCGGATGCGAAACTGAGAAGATATGAAGATTTTGAGAATCTAACTGAAGAGGATGTACTTTCCATAAAAAAAAGAATATAGAACTGCGATGTTCTTAGCAGATTTGATCAAGCAATGATTTTTGCTCCAAAAGGAGATGTACGTTCGATCCCGATCGGGATATGCGTTTTTGTATTAAGACTTTTCGAATGTGCAAAGAGACAAAATGACAAAAAAAAAGATGAGATGAGATGAGATGAGATGAGATGAGATATATTTATAAGGCAAAATGGTTTATTTGTAACGCGTTTCATCCGTGAGGACTTCATCGGACATCGGAAAAAGTTATTTCCAAAAATTCTTCAAAAACATTTGTAACTACCAGCCTCTGAGGTCAACAGCAAGTGGCGACAGTCCATTCCATGCTTCAATGTAATCTTCAAATTATGTCTGTTGTCTTTTGTCTCGACTTTATATATGGTTGTCAGTCGTTCATTATCCCGATGGTTAATCGGTAGGAGGTAACGGTTAAATTTCAAATTCTAGATGCTATTGAGTAAAAATAATTGTTGATACGAAAGCGTTGGTTTAGTGCTATTTTTATACTGTTATTGGTAAACGTATTTTTACTCATTATTTACTATTGATTACTTTATAATTACATTTAAATAACCAGTAAAAAGTATAATAATTGCACAGACATACGTCCGCGCGCACACAAAATGTCCTATATATATATATATATATATAGTCGAGGAATCTAAATGAAATAATAAAAACGAAAGAATATTAATCTACAACCCAGTGTGTCTAAAGATTTTATTGTTCAATATATATATATATATATATATATATATATATATATATATATATATGTTGTGTTTGTATCATTTTTATGCTGTATTCATTCGGATTATTTTCATCTGAATTTTAGCATAATTTGATTAACAAATCTCTGACCCTCATCAGGTAGTAATCACCGTTCAATTACTAAAATGACTGAGTCGCCTATAGGAAGAGAACATCGTTCCACACCGTTTACGAAAAGCCTCATTTTGAAATCTCCAGCCACTCATTTAATCAAGCTACGCTTGGAACTAATGGGACCTTCTGGCCTGATTGGTCCCTGTAGCCGATTTAAAATCACTCAACCGAAACTCGGTCATGCAGCCGGTCAGTATTGTTTCTGGCACGAGTCACTTCCTAAACCTGAGCTCAAATGATAAACTTGCCTTTGAGTTCGACTGCAAAGACGCCTGCTTGCATTATGATGATTTGGTTTTTGGAGCCGAAAACAACGGACTGCTGTTGATGCAACATTAACCTGACAAAACGAACACACACAGACACACGCATTAAGAAACACATTAACGTAAGTAAAATTATGTCCCCGTAGAAAGAAATATATATAATAATTTAGATACGAATTTTTAGCCAAAACTTCAAGGAATTTAAAAAATTGATCAATGATTTTTTTTTTTTAAATTACCCAGCTTTTCCAATGTCTCATCGGACATTTCACACATCTCTGGAAATCACATCGATTAAACATTGTAATCCAAAACTTTTTACTTCTTTGTAGCAGCTATTTCGAAATTTTCTGAACATTTGAATAGTAACAATGTTTTTGAGAATGTATGGCAGACAGGGCTGGTAAAGAGCGAAAGGCATGGCACGTGGAACTAGAACAATCTACTCCAGTGGACGAAATAAAAGGTTCAGTTCAAAATTCTAATCATCTGAAGAATGCCGGAGTGTACAACGGGCGAAAAATCGTGAATACGCCAACAAAGATGAGGACAGCAGTCTGATCAATGTAAATGGTGTAAATAATTGCAATACACCATCTCAGCAATATATATTTTCCAAGCATAGCTTAGATGAAGCACAAGGCCGAAAGTAGGGGCACCCAGTGAGGATCGAACTCACTACTCAGTAGTAATTGTTCTATGAGACAACTTTGCTAATCATTACACCACCTCAAGGTGCCCTCTCTCAGAACAAAGAATATATATATATATATATATATATATATATATATATATATATATATATATATATATATATATATATATATATATATATATATATATATATATATATATGTGTGTGTGTGTGTGTGTGTGTGAAAATATATAGAAAAAATAGGAAGGAACTGGTTAGGTAAATAATCCAAAGTCCCTTAGTATTTTTTATTATTTTAAAAAATAGTGCTCGATACAAAAGTAGAGCATAAATATAATTATTTATTTAAAATATGATTCCAAATCGCTACATAAGAGGTCTCATGTTTCAAAACTAGAGCCGAAAACTTCAATATAATCCTTTTAAATTAAATTGAGTTGAAAGTAAAATGGGCCCGTTCCATCCTCAAGCGAAATTTTTGTTGGAATAACGTATATCTGAAATTTACTTGTTTTAAATTGAAATCAAAATCACCATGGTAACAGCTATGGTGAATTGTCTAAATTGGGTAGGCGAGTGTAGGGTGTTTATAATAAGTAGCGGTATAGAGATACTTTCAAGGTGTCAAGTCGGGGAAAGGTGGGGTGTCAAAATGAAACGGAAGATGTAATTATCGTCTAGTTTGCTTGTCTATGAGATTTATTTATTTATTTTATTTTATTTATTATGAAAGGGAATTGTATATAAAAAAAAGAAAAACTTTCGTAACGTTTATTTTTTGACGACTTCATAAAGGGTTATCTTATATAGAAGGTATTTAAACTACTAATTTAGGCTATGGATTATGAAGTGTGTTATGTAGTATGCATGTTTGTAGTTAATTATTCCTACTATGAATCTGATGATTGGGCTATTTGTTAAAAAGTTATATAAATTATTTTTATCTAATAATTCAAACCAAAAATCTGATGAAAATTACAAAAAACCGTTAACTCGTGTCTATTATTTAATAGATTATTATTATTTAGAAGTTTAATGATGTAATTTTTATGGAGGCACAAAGGGCATGGGTCATCCCAAGCTTTACATATTCTAGCCTTTGTCAATAATTTTCCATTTAACTTTTGGTGTCTTATTTGTTTCCTTCAGGTGCCAAAATATTTTGATAGTGAAGTTCGATTTCGTTTGTTTATATTATTAAAGGAGCACTTATGCTGCCTCCATCTATCGTTAAAATTATTCTTCGTGGACCCAATGTATATCATATTAGTGCTAGGGTTCTCTGTGGATGAAATAGTACATTGGTATACCACAGAATTAATACAACATTTATTTTCTAATGGGCAGTCTTCTGGGTTTCTACAGTTGCATAAGTTTTCCCTTTTATCGTCTGATTTAAGTGAAGAGTTTTTATTAATACTGTTTTGGCATGTGGGTTTATTCAAGATCTTATTATTGTGTTTTTTTATTATGCGTTCAAGATTATCAGAGCAGCTGTAGCTCAATTTTAGGGTGTTCTTATTGAATATATTACTAAGCTTACTATTGGTGGGGAAGAGTTTATTAATTAGAGCTAAGAATTTCTGTCCTAGTTTAATACTAACCCTTTGGTTGAACGGAGGGGTGTACCAAATGATATTTGGTGGTGAGGAGTTCTACTAGTTTTAAGATTGAAAAAATCAGAAAAATTATATTTAGCGAATTTAAGAAACTAAACTTAAAGATAACTGTCTCGTCTAATTTGAAAAGGGTTAACTTCCTCGACGTAACTCTAGACTTACCAGGCAACACATACCAACCTTATAGAAAACCAAATGCTAACCTTTTTTATACATACAACCCGAAGTCAAACCATCCTCCATCAATAATTAAAACATATACCCTCATCAATAGAAAAATAGAATTAGCATTAACTCCGCAAACAGGGAAATATTCCAACAACACAATAGCTTCTATAACACTGCCCTAAAAAATAGTGGTTATAAAAATGCTAATATTAACTACAGAGAAAATTACACTGGACATAGGAAAAAAAACAGGAAAAGAAATATCATTTGGTACACCCCTCCGTTCAACCAAAGCGTTAGTATTAACCAAGGACAGAAATTATTAGCTCTAATTAATAAACACTTCCCCACCAATAGTAAGCTTAGTAATATATTCAATAAGAACACCCTAAAATTGAGCTACAGCTGCTTTGATAATCTTGAACGCATAATAAAAAAAACACAATAATAAGATCTTGAACAAACCCCCATGCCAAAACAGTATTAATAAAAACTCTGCACTTAAATCAGACGATAAAAGAGAAAAATTATGCAACTGTAGAAACCCAGAAGACTGCCCATTAGAAAATAAATGTTGTATTAATTCTGTGGTATACCAATGTACTATTTCATCCACAGAGAGCCCTAGCACTAATATGATATACATTGGGTCCACGAAGAATAATTTTAAAGATAGATGGAGGCAGCATAAGTGCTCCTTTAATAATATAAACAAACGAGATCAGACTTCACTATCAAAATATTTTTGGCACCTGAAGGAAACAAATAAGACACCAAAAGTTAAATGGAAAATTATTGACAAGGCTAGAATATGTAAAGCTTGGGATGACCCATGCCCTTTGTGCCTCCATAAAAAATTACACATCATTAAACTTCTAAATAATAATAATCTATTAAATAATAGACACGAGTTAACGGTTTAATAGCATCATCGATTTTTGGTTTGAATTATTAGTAAAAAATAATTTATATAACTTGTTTAACAAATAGCCCAATCATCAGATTCATAGTAGGAATAATTAACTACAAACATGCATTACATAAAACTTCATAATCCATAGCCTAAATTAGTAGTTTAAATACTTTACATATAAGATAAACCTTTATGAAGTCGTCAAAAATAAACGTTACGAAAGTTTTTTTTTTTTTTATATGCACAACCCCTTTCATAATTAAATAAAATAAAATAAATAAATAAACTTCATAGACAAGCAAACCAGACGATGGCCAATACATCTTCCGTTTCATTTTGACATCCCCACCTTTCCCCGACTTGACACCTTGAAAGTATCTCTATACCGCTACTTATTATAAAATACACTGCCTACCCAATTTAGACAATTCACCATAGCTGTTACCATGGTGATTTTGATTTCAATTTAAAACAAGTAAATTTCAGATATACGTTATTCCAACAAAAATTTCGCTTTGAGGATGGAACGGAGCCCATTTTACTTTCAACTCAATTTAATTTAAAGGATTATATTGAAGTTTTTGCCCTAGTTTTGAAACATGAGACCTCTTATGTAGCGATTTGGAATCATATTTTTAAATAAATAATTATATATATATATATATATATATATATATATATATATATATATGTTGAGAACAGTAAAGCTCTGCCCCAATGGTTCCCAAATACGGTGAGCCTCAGAGGTGCAGCGGAAGAGGATAGAAGGTGAGGTAGCACGATTGAAAGGCAATCAAAGATTTAGAAACAGTTACAAAAAGGTCATATGTTTCAAAATTTAAAATATTACTATGGATTAATTGTAATTGCATGCATGAGTCCCAGTATAAATAGTTATAAATAATTATTGACTGATTTTATCATTGTGTTATTTTTGCATTATATCAAGTATTAAGAATATAGTAACTAGGGTCTTCGAATTGGAGGAGAGAGTTATCATTGATAATGTTCTGACTTCGAATCCTTTGTTATCTCCCTTTAACCCATTCTCTTTTTTTTTTTAATGTACTTTTTATCACATGATTTTTTGTGAGGCATGAGCAAATTTTAATTTCGAAAATGCGGCCCAGAGGAAAAAAAATTTGAGAACAACTGCAACTATTAGCGCTCACTCATTACAAAACTATGGTTACGATATCTGCCTGATGGGCAGATTTAAGGTGAGGGTTGTAAGCCATTAATATCAAAGCTGTATTCGTTGTCACGAACTTGGTTTGTTGTATAGCTTTTAAGAATTGATAACTATTTGGCAGACATGTAATATAATTTTGTCTATTACTACAGCCAGTTAGTACTCTAGGTAGAGATGGTGAATTTTTGTCTGTATAAATAAACTTTGGCATTTATATTGATGAGTTTGTTTTTGTTGACCATTGTTTGATCGGAGTTTTATTGTTTTTTTTTTTTTGCTTAATACCAACCGATTGCCCGGCCGGCGTCGTTCATCTTTCCACGTATTTCTCGGGTCTACCGCTAAAAGTAGTTAAGAGCCAAAACGTGCGAGTCAAAGAACAAGTTTTCTGTTCATCCTTGTTAGTTTTTGCATTAAGTTTCTGCCGATGCTGACTTCGGCCTTCATCTTTATCTGTATTTCTCAGACCATTCATTGCCATTATTTCATGACTTATTGGCACAAATATTCTTATATATTTTTTCAGTTATGTAATGAGTAGAGTGGTTTGACATTGTTTTCTCCACTGTGATTTTATTGATACACTACGTCAGGTTAGTCAGTTGTTGACTCTCTTGGATTTATTTGGTAGGTCTTGTTTTTTTTTTTATTCTACATAGCAGCTAACCATTCTCCTCGCACCGTTTGAAATGGGATAAGAGTACCAGTTTCGTTTTATTCCAATTACACAACTGTTAGCGGAAACGCTATATGTGGAAGGAAGTAGGTTACCTGTCTCTGCCGAGTAATTCAAATGAGACAGGATGTGTAAGCAAAGAGGATGTTTTAAGGAAAATAGGAATTATATGGAAATTGATTTTTATAATTAGAAAGCGACAGTGAAAATTTCTGGAACATATTATGTGTAAAGATTGCTTAGAGAGTTTAACCCTCACATGATATACTGAAGGCAAGTAGAGGGAAACTGACTGACTTACTTAAAAATGTTTTTGAGAATGTATGGCAGACAGGGCTGGTAAAGAGCGAAAGGCATGGCACGTGGAACTAGAACAATCTACTCCAGTGGACGAAATAAAAGGTTCAGTTCAAAATTCTAATCATCTGAAGAATGCCGGAGTGTACAACGGGCGAAAAATCGTGAATACGCCAACAAAGATGAGGACAGCAGTCTGATCAATGTAAATGGTGTAAATAATTGCAATACCTCATCTCAGCAATATATATATAGTGATTTTCCAAGCATAGCTTAGATGAAGCACAAGGCCGAAAGTAGGGGCACCCAGTGAGGATCGAACTCACTACTCAGTAGTAATTGTTCTATATATATATATATATATATATATATATATATATATACCTACCAACATCAGCTCGTTTTCGTGGGAAGAAACTGCCAGGGACCGAACGACGTGGAGGCGATCAATACACGATGACATCGCGGACTTCGAGGAAAGGAGGAGGGAGAATGAAGAGGCAAGGCAACTAAGGAGAAGAGTGCGCAGAACGACCCCCGTCCTCCCTCCCCTGTGAGCACTGTCCGCGACTTTCCCACCACCGACTGGGCCTCGCAAATCATGTCAAACATAAACATCAACCGTGAAGATAGGACTTAAAAGATTAACAGAACCCGATACTCGGACACGACTGTGAGCCGACGACGATATAAATATATATATATATATATATATATATATATATATATATATATATATGTGTGTGTGTGTGTGTGTGTGTGTCTTCGAAGGATTTCCACAAATGTTGTTGTTCATGGAATGGAAGAAGTGGTAATCTGTTGGCGTAAAATCTCGGTAGTAAAGTGAATGGCACAGTGTCTCCCAGCCAAGTCGCCGAATGGTATCCTTGGTCACCCGCCTAGCATTACATTACGCCTAGCATTGTTATGGCAGAACAGTACACGCTTACGATTATCTAATGCTGGTTCCCTGTGCTTCAGTGCCTGTTGCACAAATTCTGCGAGTACATGTCCGCACTGATGGTTTAGCCCGTTGGTAGCATCTCATAATGTATCACTCATCAACTAGTCAACCAGATACATAGCATGATCTTGCGTGGTTGTAGAGGTGGTCGTGACCCACTTTTCGTCGCTGTTGAGCACTCGATCAAATATGTGTACGTTTCTGTGTTGCGAAATTATTTGTTGTTGCTTGTTGGCTTCCGACAGTGTGTGGGGTACCCACTTCTACACATTCCCAATTCGATGACGGTGAGGTTTGGTTGTTTCGTCAGTATCCTGGAAGCGTTCAGCAAGCTCACCAAAGGTTTAGTTGCTGTCCACCTCTATGGCCGCCTCCAGGAACTCATCATCTAGGATCTGTGGCCGGCCACTGCGGAGTTTATCACAAAGGGACAAATCTCCCGACCGGAACTTCTGGAAACAAATGCCAGGCGGCGCATTACTCACAGCATTATCCCCAAAGACTTGACATATTCGGGAACTTGATACGGCTGAAGGCAAACTCACCTTAATATGACTCACTTATTTGCGTATCAATGATCATTTCTTCCTACACGACATAAAAAGCGGCAAGGACTTTTTTTTGGCTACTTTATATATAAGGCTTATAGTAAATTCTTTAAGTGTTAACGATCAGTATAATTCGTTATGATGTTAGGTGATGTTAAATGTATACACAAATTTATAAAAAAAATGAATGTAACACTAATTAAACAGAAATAGCCAACTATTATGACTTATAGCAACAAAATGTAGGATATTGTGAAAAGCCGGAAGTGACATGGAATATAATAGAAGATCCTTATATTTATTGTTTTGATTACCATATTTCAGGCTATAAGTAAGAGTGATTGAGAAAAAGCAGGAATATAAAAACGAAAGTGACAGAGGCAACGAAGGAAGCAAGTGAGAATGAAATGAGAGAGAGAGAGGCTAAGAGATAATGGAAGTGAGAGAGAATAAGAGTGTCAGTGAAGGAGAAGGAGAACATAGGAGCTGTTGAAAGTGAGAGAGGGAAAATAACAAAGATGAATAGAAAGAGAGAGAGAGAGAGAGGTATATATATATATATATATATATATATATATATATATATATATATATATATATATATTATTGTTGTAAAAGGCTTGTGAAATATTCATTTGCAATCCATGATGACTATTTCATCGTCGGGTGCATTTTAAAAATACCCAGTACATTGCCAAGTCAAGATAATTCAAACTTACCATCACTCAGAGACAACGGGATTGTTGATCGTAATAACAGGAATTTATTGGCTCGGAAGACATCTTCGCGATAATAATCACGCATGCAGACGATACGAGAAGAGACGATGCCGAGATGGGAAAGTCTTATAGATGCCAAGCGATAAGGCCTGAGTTGCAAAGGGCAAAGGAAGTTACAAACTTAAAAGAACTATCAATCTTGTGGTTCTTTTTCGATTATAGACTTGTAGATTTGGCTCCATTTCTTGTGGAACCAGTCTGTCTAAGAATGGCTCGCAACTCTGCCCCATCTTTCGACCTGTTTATTTTTTTCAGACATCATGGAAGTTTCTGTCGACAATGAAAATACTTTCACTCACCTAACTACGCACTCTTACGTTTATTTGTCCGCTTCTCTAAAACTATATTCCTCTTTCTCTCCTTTTCACAAACTTTCTCTGATTCTCACACACATTAGCGTGCGCCTATCTATCTATCTATCTATCTATCTATCTATCTCTATATGTGTGTGTGTTTGTGTGTTTGTGTGTATGAGAGTCGCCCATGAAGTAATGCCTCCTAGCATGTTGACTGACAATTTCAGAGAGTAAACAATGGATATGAGCACAGTCCAGAGCGTTTCAGCAGTATGACTAGATACTTTCTGGACATATGTTGGTTGTTTACGTCAAATATTTTGGAAGAGACCAATCTCTCAAAATTTTAAGAAATGACAAAACACCGCTAAGAGACGATCCCATCCGTAGTCCGAATTTTGTTTATAAAAATTATTGTCTAAAGTGAAATAAAATTTATTTCTAATGAGTTACCAATTTATCATAATTTTTTATGATTTTATCCATGATTAGCGGGGGGGTGGGTAATTATTGATTTTACTGGAGATTTAAAGAGTTTCAATCATTTGGTAACAAGTTCATTTGTATATAGGGATTTATCAACTAACCCTGAGTTTATCTTTCATATTTATCTCCCTTAGTCTTTCGGTCAGGCCAACGGATTTTTTAATATAGGAATGACTAATTGATCGAGGAAGAAGTGTTAGGTTGGTTGGTTGGTTGATTTAATTTAGCGGCATATCAACGTTTTGCATATTGCTGAACATTTTGAACACAATTTTAGGGCCTCAACTAAATTTATTTTGAATGTAATTCCATGCCTTCAACTACAGATTAAATATAATTGTTGGTAATTCTAATAGGAAATATATTGCTGATCATATTGCTTTAAAAGTTTATTGCTGGTCATTTTACAATATATATGTATTGTTGGTAATTTTCTAATTTCCCAATCAGAAGCCTTGCTACCGGATGTAGTTTATCGTCATACTCAGGACTCGGTGATGCTAGGAATATTACTACGGTTTTGTCTAGTCTATAGAAGAGAACTACCAATCAAATCTATTTCTGATATATTGATGATATTTTATTAATATGTTCCCGCAAAGCATTATTACCTAATCTTGTAAATAACCTAAACAGCAACCTAAACGTAAAATCGAATTGACTTATGAAGCATAAAAAAATCACTTTCATTGCTATAATATTAAACTGCATCGATAATGATCTAAGACTGTATATCGCAAATCCACTGGTAAAAATGATCTTATAAACTTCTATTCTCACAATAACAACAAAATAAAACCCAGCATAATTATCAGCCTTTATTTATGAATTTGTAGAATGTGTAGCTTTATACATGATGAAGTGAATTACTTTTACATGTTTACATGATGAAGACATATTTGTACTCCGCCAATTATCACGTATTTGATAATGCTCGTCGTAAATGTCATTGGATTATATGAAAATAATATATGCATAATTTTGATAAAGGTAAACACACACCACTACATACTACAATGGCAACGACTACAACACTTTAAACAAGAGAGATTTACTTAATACGAAACAAAATACTAAGAGCCTAAAACCTGAAGAGAGAATAAGAAAAAGGGTTTATGAGAAAGTCATAAAACACAAGTAAAAAATCTCGAACTTTAAATAAAAGAATATATGAATACAAAAAGGGATCATTTAAAAAAAAAGTCCACTCAGTACTTCCAGTTGAATCCATTACATTCACTTATATGTTAATATATATTTGGGAAAGGTATGAATCCTCTTCTTCCCTCCCCCAGATATGGGTAAATAGCAGAACAGATCGAGTTCAATAGACTTGGGTGGCAACTGGTCTACCGCAGAAAGAAATCGCAACAAAATCTGCCTCGTCAATCATTTCTGGAAAGATACATGATCGCCTAAGCGTATATCACACGTGGCACATAACTGACTGACACTCAGTGAGTTAGTCAAGTGATTCTAAACCACTGTCCTCTTAAATGTACCGCGAAATATTGTCACGGTATACACACACACACACACACACACATATATATATATGTGTGTGTGTGTGTGTGTGTGTGTGTGTGTGTAATAGTGGTACGACATAAAAAACGACAAGGACTTTTTTGGCTACCTTATATATTAGGCTGATAGTAAATTCTTTACGTGTTATCGAAATATTAAGTTTAGTTCTAATGTAAGGTGGCGGGAGGCATAAAATTTCACCATACGCAAATTTATAAAAGATGAATGTATGGAAGTAGTAATGTTACAGTGTTAGTATTTGAATAAATGAATAAGTATTACATTTTTTTTTATCCCACATTAGCTAAAAAGCTTTATTAGTTTTATTACAATTTTCTAATTCTTATTTATGTGAATTGGGCTTCTCAACGTGAAATAACATAAAAAAAAGAAACGAGAAAGACTACACTCAACCGAAAAAGAAATGATAGTCTGCTTATCACACATTCGACCAAAGATTGAAAAAAAAAAAAAAAAAAACAGGCACAGGTTTCACACAAATAGTTGAATAGAAATATTGAAATAAAGTAATTTCATATTTGTGTGTTTATTTTTTGAATCTATGGCTTTATTTCATAACATTTAAATGTTTACCCTTTGCTAAGTGTCCCGTGACATTTTCATTTGCTCCTAGGTGTGCCGTTGCTTAAAAATTGAGAAAGATTGTATTTGTCGTTTACCGTAGTAGATCTGATCATAATTTTGACTTAAAAAATGCTGTTTTATTTTAAAGAGTAAATAATTTATTAAGGCGAGAATGTACTAATTTCTGAAACTCCCACGATAAATTTCCTCCCAGAATCATGCATCATAATACATTTTCTGACAAAGTTTCTGATATTATAATATTGGATAGCAACAGCAATAAAGATAAAAACAAAAGTAATTGAAAGCTGAATGAAATTGGCTTGATTGTGCATCTAGACGTACAGGGCGCCATAAATTTAAAATAAAGCGTCTTCAACTCTCTCTCTCTCTCTCTCTCTAATTGTCTGTGTGATTTTTCATATCATCATGAATTAATGTATGCCTATTATGTTATATTGGATTTATTTCTAGTTGCCTCTTTGACTTTTGTTGTGAGTTGTGTAGATATTGTAACAATTTTCATCACGGAAAATGGATTCGCCAAGTCGAGTTCAAGCTTGACTAGTCTAGTGACTTCACTACGCTCTAATTTCCTTGGGAAAGACATTGTTACATTCTTCCTAAAACCGGATCTTCTGATTCATGATATACTAATTTCTCTGGCCGAATGTGAACGCTCCGAAACCCAAAACTGAAGTAAAATTCTGTCAACTGCGCAAGGCTCCGCACATACCTTCCGTTTTTATTCACACACTCAAAGAAATAATAAACAATACAATCCAGAATTTCTACCCAATAGCACCCACTCCCGCCTAAAGAAATAAAATAAAAACCGGAGCAGATTTGAGCCTAAAAAAGGGCATAAAAGCCCATCAAAGGGACATTTTCGGCAGTTGGCATCTTTGCCTTTGCTCACAGACTTCGTCGGAAAGCGACCTCCTATCTCCAAGAAACAGCTCGCCAAAAACCGTAATTCACAACTTATTCTTCCTCTCCTTCCGTATGCCTCAACCAACGCCTTTTATAACTCCACTTATCTCTTTTTTCAACGAAAGACATTTACACCGATTTATCATTTGTTCTATTTTTTTTACTTTAATGCAATTGTTTATTTCTTTAAGCCGTCCTTGTTTTTTCTTTGTTCTGCTGCCATACGCTTATCCGAACAGCATGGATCCATTTAATCTCCTCTCAGCTATGGGTTAAATAGCAATGTGAACTGGGATATATAAATTTAGATAGTTGTCAGTCGACGCCAAGGACAACTCAGTATTCCAAACCGTGGAGAGATATAACGAGAAGCCAATAAATTAGCTTTCTAAAGAATTCGTGAAAATTCTCAGTTGATAAAGGAAAAGGATTCTGTGGAGAGCTATGATCACCTTCACCCTGAAAGGACAAAGCATTAAAACTGTAGAGGTCGGGATTCCAAGCTAGCTAAAAATCAAGTTTAAGAATATGAATCTTTAAAGAAAACTTTCTTGCTTTATGGTTTGGGACAGCACAATCTTTATACTGGTAATGTTCTACAACAGGTTGCCCAGCGACAAATTTATTATCACGTTTTTATCTTTCAAGAATAATTGATCTTGAATAACCTTGAACAATTTCTTAAATATTCATGACCTTGAATAATCAGTCGACTCTCGCGTAATTACTTAACTCTGATTGGTTCTTTTATGATTGATTAATTGCTGCTCGATCTTGTGTCTCGTCATTTAAAGGTTATTTCCAGACACCTTTCGTCTTTCATTCTGCTCTTCTCGTATGGCTAAACAAACTCATTGATTTTGAGCGTCGAGTTATCGCACTTTTCAAAGAAGACCATCCGACGTGGGGATTAAAGAAATGTGCAGAAATTCTTTCTGATTTTTTCAGTCATCACCAGTTTTCAATGGTTGTCTCGCCCTCTTTCTGAATTTACCGCCTTTTTTTTACTTGGCAACTTGTATTTGGCTTTAAAATAACTTATGTTTATTAGCAACGATATCGTACGTCACCGCTTGACCGGTTCAAGGTGATTATTCCAGTTTAAGTCTCAGAGCTGGTTTAAGAATGTGTCTCGAATACTGATAGCCTCTAACTCTAGTTAGAGGCTATCAATATTCGATTTGTTTCTGCCAACTCTGAACATTATATGGTATCGGGTTATGAAAACACTTTATTATACAAGATCACTAAAACCTATAAAAACTTTGAAATTGTGATAAGACTACATAGTATGCTTAAGGAAAGTGTTTGCATATTTATATATATATATATTTATTATTATTATACACACACACACACACACACACACACACACACACACACATATATATATATATATATATATATATATATATATATATGCGTGTATGTGTGCGTGTTTGTGTGCGTGTGTCTGTGTGCGTGTGTATGTGTGTTTGGCCTATAAACCCTGGTTAACTTAATTTCACCTCTATAAAACATCTACTGACCAATGGGACGCACAGACAGATACATCGACGTCAATATTTGCCAAGCCATTCGTCACAAAATAAATTCACGTATGCAAATCAACACACGGGCATAAGGGCACATCGGGAAATATTCATAGATAAGTATTTAAATGTAAATCTATGATTATTGCTAGACACGAATATACAAATAATTATGCGAACATATTTCACTCAGACGACCTTTATTTTCTTTTCGCAAGATGTAGGTCGCGGCTTTCAGACAAGGAACTATTTGTACTTATACACCCAGTCTGATTCCCTGTCTCTCGGTCTATTTTAATCTGTTTATAACTCTCTCTCTCTGTTAGAGAGAAAATGAATGAAATTGTCAGTAGGAAGACTGTATTGCGTCCGTTTTTCAAAATTAGAAAATCATTGGTTAAATATTAGATCAATCGGCCACTATCCTATCCATCTGGCCTTATCCCATTCATTTTCTCGAGTGCTCATTGTTCATATTCCCTATTATGTATGGCCTTGTTTCTCAACCTTTTTAAGCGACGGCACACCTAGGAACAAATGAACATATCACGGCAGACATAGCAAAATTTTTAAAATTTAAAATGTAAAATTTAGTGTCCCTACATCTTCAGCGCGTCTGTCGATCTATCTCAGTCTGTTCGTATCTCTCTTTCTGCCAGAGAGAAAATGAATGAAATTGTCTGCAGTAAGACTGTATTATACTCGTCTTTCAAAACTAGAAAAACGTTGGTTAAACGTTAGATCGAATTGCAAGTAGGCTATAGATATATTTATATAGACGGTATAGATTATTAAGATTAGATCGACACAAAAGCAAATGGGAGAAATTTAGGTGACTATACATGCCTTAGAAATCAGTATTCTGAAATCTTATATCATTTTACCTAGACCGCCAACCAGTAGTACCTTGGGTAAATAGTCAACTGCCTCATCCACCTGGCCATATCCTATTCTTTTTCTCGAGTAATCATTGTTCATATTCCCTATTATGTATGGCATTGTTTCTCAACCTTTTTAAGCAATGGCACACCTAGGAAAAAATGAACATCCGACGGCACACTTAAATTTAAAAGTTTGCAAACTCACAAATTTTTAATTTAGAGTCCTTAAATCTTAAGCATCACCCCTTCTCATGCATAAATATAACATCTGTTCATATTTATATCTACCCACGCTGCAAATATAATTCCATCAATAAGAACATTAATTTAGCACAGTGGACACTCTTCTCCCATAAATATAGTACACAACAAAACACACTCTCTCTCTTTCTTTCACTCTCTCCCTCACCCCCCACACAACATATATATATATATATATATATATATATATATATATATATATATAAAGTGGACACTGGAGTCAACATGAAGCGGTGACAGTCTGTTTAATGTTTCAAAGGAATCTCCATGTTTGTTGTCTTTTGGCTCAACTATTTATATATGCTGGCCAGCGATGCATTATGGGTAGGAAGGGCTATTGTATTATCTTCACGGTTATTGAGTGGGCGGTAACGGTTACGTTTCAAATTATTCTAGAGTGGAAATTATTGAGTGGAAATAATTGTGAATCCGCAAGTGGTTGTTTGTTACCTTTTTCCTCGTTATTTATTCATTTAAATTATTTATTGTTGATTATTATTATTACATTTACTTGTGTTTATATATTCATTCGTAATTTGATAATTTATTTATATTTTTGTTTATTTTCTATAATTATTTCATTTTTTTCTCATGTCTTGTTTACCATTTGTTTTATTTGCTATGATGTTAACTATTTTTCTGATTTTCGGGTAGAGTTTGAATATAAATTATCCAATGTCTTTCGGATTTCAGAAGCCATTATCAGATATTTTTATTGAATATTAAGTGTGTCTATCGGTATGCATTTTCTTTGTTTCTTTAGTATTGCTCGCCGGTTGTGTCGTGTTGGTGTGTATCTTGTTAGCTTTTTTCCGGATTAGTTTACTGTGTCTTGTAATTTTCTTTTTGTATTTTGCTTTTTTAGTTGTGAAATACATTTAGTATATTTATTCATAAATGTACTACCACTAAGAAAATATATTCACACAAACGGCTTAACATCGATATCAGAATCCCCTTATATATATATATATATATATATATATATATATATAAAACAAACTCAAACCCATACCTACAATAGGACTTACATAACTTAATAAAATGGAGCACATTTAATATTTCTATCTGCGAGATTTTAGACATAGTTATTTCTTGCGGTGAAAAAAATGTAACAATATCATGATCTCACTTGTGAGTTGAAATAGCTTTGGATGATGGAATTTAAATCAGTTTAATAATAATTGGCATTCGAGTAACATCTCAGTGAGCATACAGGCTAGATTAGGGGAACTTGATCAACGAAGAAGTGTTTAGACTGTTTGGACGACCGAAATCTGGGTTTCAGTGAGAATGGTAAATATTTCAAGAGACTTTTTGTCACTTGTTCGTTGCTGATTCTTGCTAGATATTTAGGAATAATAATAATGATGATAATAGCATGAATTTAAAACGCGGGCCATTCTAAGCAATCCACGCTTGAAATCGAGCGAATATTGAAGTGATTTAGAGTCACTGAATTCCTGTCGATGAACTCAAAGCTTCAAAAGATATAGAAATAGTCTTTTCTACGGATTGTGTATAATCCATAGAAAAGGGTGTTTCTTCATCTTTTGACGAGTAACAACAACGTCTACCAGACAGACAGACCTGGTGGAAAAATAATAATAATAATAATAATAATACTAATAATGATAATATTGATGATGACGTATCTTCTTTGTCTTTTCCCCTCCTCCTGCTTCTCTTCCTCATTCTCCTACTCCTCCTGTTTCTAAAGGAGAGTCTGTCATTTTTTTTATCTTTATCTCTGTATATTTGACGATTATTATTATTTCTTACTCTAATTCTCCTTATTAAAATGAGGTAAAAAAGACTGCCTGTTACAGCGGGTGCAGGACAACTCAACACCGCCGACTCAACACCGCCGACTCAACACCGCCGATTGAGCGTCCTGACAACTCAGGACTGAGACAATTCAGAACCAGAAAAACATAAATATTAAGAAACTGTAGAATAACAATAATAAACAACACTTACGGGTGTAAGAGTCCCAGCTAGCGTCCAGCTGGCAGACAAAAATAAAGCAGGTTGTAACTTAATACAAACCCTGCAAACTAACTGAGAAATCAAGCTGGTATTTATATAGAAATACTTCCACTCAGGTACCAGCAGCCAATCACAGCCCAAGCAATGGACTATCCCACTATAGCATAATAAGGTGCTCCATTGCACCATAAATAGCTCTCTTTCTCAATGTTGAATTAGTATTCACTCAGATTGCTCCACAACTGAGTGTTTATCTTGACCACGTGATTCTTCGACAGAAACAGAAATTTTTAAAAAATAATATGAATAATAATATATATAATAAGTAATAAAGAAAAGAGCACTGAATTGTTACTTAATATCAGTAATATTGCAGTAAATACTGAACAATCTCCCATAGACGAAGAGACTTGAAGCAAAAGAACCAACAAAAAGAGCCAGTCAGTTATGTACTATGCGTGATACACGCGTAGGCGATCATGTATCTTTCGATACATGAATGACGAGGCAGATTTTTCCCCGTAGTAAGTTGCTATTTCTTTCTGCGGTGGACCAGTTGCCAACCCGATCTGTCCTGCTATTTACACATAGCTGGAGGAGGATGAGAAGAGGATTCATACCTTCTCCAAGGTATTAGTACGTAAGCGAATGCAATGGACTCGACTGGAATCCGAACTCGGCTCTCCGATTCCTCAATCCAAGCCGCTATCCACCGTGCCTCCTTATTAAAATTAGGTAAACAGCGGGTGCAGGACCACTCAAGAAAAGAGTACTGAAATTTTATGTAATATCAGTCCCCCTATATGGCAGTAAATACTGGACAATCTCATCACATATGAAGAAATGATTTGAAGCAACAGAAATGTGTTCCTACAGAACGATGCCATGGACCGAATACGTGAGCATTGTAAAATTATTGAGACAATGGCAACGAAAAGGATAATATAAATAAATAAATGTACAACAATAATAAGCGGACTTTCTAAATTTCTGTCTATTATTATTTTATTTCCTTTCATTTCTTTCCGGGTCCCAACCAGAGATCTAAGGTCAGAAATGGTTTCATGATATTTTCCACTGAACATTTTATAGAAAAAACAAAAAAATCAAAACTTACGATCATACATATTTTACATAGATAAAGCCCTTTCTAAGGTGTGGGCTGTCATTGTAAGTACAAGTTTTTGGATTTGTTTAAGACTTTTAAGACTTTTAAGACTTGGGCTACTAGAAATCAATAACTACCGGAACCTTTTCCAGTCAAAGCCAGGATTCCAACTACAACTGGAATTATGGATGTTCTCATGTGCCTCATTTCTGAGATTTCCACTTCTAGGTCCTTGTATTTTCTGTCTGGGAAGTTAAGTGGCCAGATGTAAGGGGTGATGTGGTCGCATTAAATGTCTGAGAGCCATGACTGGGTTCTCCTGCTTGTTTGGCATGGAGTCCTGTTGCCAGACATAGGGTCTACTCTCTTGACCGTGGGCAGCGCTACCTCTTCAAGGCACTTGATGTAAGTATCTGTGTTGTGTCTGAGGCTCTGTGAGACGATGAGGGGGGGGGCATAACTCTTCCTCTGCATTGTCTTCGGATTGACACCCAAACACTCTGAAATGTTCCCATTGGAGATTACGGCGCGAATGCCAAGCAGTACAGCATGTCATTCCCAAATTTCTGACAGAGTGAATTGCATCATGGTGGTCTTTTTCTCACAGATGGTACCCAACTAACCCTACTAGTGGACAAAATCAAACATAAGCAACGCGCATGCTTTGAAATTTACCCATCTTATCTCTCTCTCTCTGTCTCTCTCTGTATATATATATATATATATATATATATATATATATATACACACAGAGAAAGAGAGAGAGAGAGAGGGATTTTAAGTGTTCGCGTATTTCTAATTTTCACATCTGGTAACCCTAGTGAGGTTAGAACTGTCATTTATTATTATTATTATTATTATTATTATTATTATTATTATCACCCTTACCATAATGGCAGTAATATTTAATCATTTTACAATTACATTGTTTACATATTCTGCCTGAACAGTCTGAATATGCAAACAATATAATTGCAAAGTTATTTAATCTAATATCTAAGACTTTATTTAAACAATTCATTCTATTGTCGATAGAAGAAATAATTCAGCTTTTTAAACCAATAAAAGGAAATATGTACACTTTTTATATCCGAGCTATTGTCTTCATATTTGTTGGTTTTATTACAACGTTTCGATCGTTGTACCCTCCGGCCTTCCTCAGGTGTCTATTGATCTGTATAACCTACAGGGAAATCTGAACTGAACCCTTTATTTAATCTACAAGGGTATAATGTAGATAATGATAACTCTCCATCACGGAAAGTCAGACAAAAAAGAAATATGAATAAAGAAAACTAACAGAAAACAAAAGAAATAAAAAGTCTAAGAAGCAGCATTCTTTCTAATGAGATATTATGTTATGTTAACGCAAAATGTATTCATATAATAACGTCGCATCAGTTTTTTTTCGTCTACCATAACAAATGAATGTCTCATTAAGAGGATCTCAGGTTGTGTTACAGATAAATATATAAAATTACAAGCTAAATATATTATTATTATTTAAGAAAAGGATCAAAGCGTAGTACCCGTTCTTCTCTATGGAGAATCCTGGAACCGAGGATACAAACCATGCGGTAGCACATTCCTCATTTTACTCCAAAGAGGAAGGTTTGGTGAATACCGATAGCAGTGCGAGAGTGGTCCAGAGGACTGGTTGAGGGGGTAATTTTTCTCCTTGGTCTTATGAACCCATTTGGTTGCTCCCACAGTAAAAACGCGCTTGTGTCATATTGTACCCAACTCGTGGAGAGGTGGGTAAATAGCTTAAGGAAAGAGAGGAAAAGGCAGAATCTCTCTTTGTCGTTATAGCAGTTGTGATGACATTCCATTCATAATGATAGTCATGATGCCGTAAAGAGGCGGAAAGGCAGATACATGGAGCTCCTGCAATCTGTCATCAAACAAAGAATAAAAACATTTAAAATAGCATATGTTAATAAAGGATATCAAAGCAAGCATTAGCAACCACAATAATATTTAGCAAATTAGCAATCACGTTCACTAAGAAAAAATGGCGGCCATGAATACAACTCATTGAATGGCTTCTCTATTATATTTCTAATTCTCCTGCTTTTTATCATTTTTATTTCTCTTTCTACTTCTTTTTAATATACATTCGGCTTTTTAATTCTCTTTTCCGTTATCTTCTCCCCTCCTCATTTTTCTTCTAATACTTTTTCTTTTTTCCTTTCATCCACTCTTCCTTCTTTTATCCACACTTTCCCTCTCCCACTTCCCTTGCTTCTCTTTCTTCTTTTCTCTGCATCATATCCATACCAATTCCTCTCTCGTTTTCACTCACTAATCCTTCTACTTTTTGCTGTTTCCGCCTCCTTTTCTTCCCACTTTTCTTGTCTCCTTCTTCCTCTTTCTCTTTATCATTTTCCTCTTCCATTCTTCTTCTTTGTTTTTATCAATGCTCTTTCCCCTACTTTTCTCTTTTTCCTTTGTTTTTTTAATCATTTTCTTCATGTTCCTCCCCTTCCTCCCTATTTCCTCCTAAAAGTTCCTCTAATACTTTTTTTTTTTTTTTACTTTTTATCACCTTTTCCACATCGTTTTTTCTTCCTTTCCAACCACAAATTCTACCATTTTACTTTTTTCTTTTATTCCCACACATCTCTTTCCCTCTTTCGTTCTCTTCTACTCTTTCTCTCTTTTCATACACATCTTTCTTATTATCTGTTCCTTCTTTCTCTCTTTTTCCTATTTCTCTCCTGTTTTTTCAATTGACACATTTCTCACTTCTTTCTTCTTCTTCATTCACAATAATCTCCCTTCTTTTATTACTATAATTACCATTGTCATTACAGATATCATTTTCATTACGTATATTTATTAGGTTTTTTTTCATCGATATTTCCGTCACCGGTTCGCATTCTGAACCTTATGCTTAACAAATGTATCTATCATTGTTTTTACGATTATTCTAGTTTTTATTGGTCAATTCTGTTATATTAATTTATTCGTTACAACCCTCTTACTGTCCTATTCTCTCTTTATCAATCTGTTCCTTTTAGGCATCGCTCTTCTTTTTTTTTTCTATTCTCGTTGTAATTATTATTCCCTAAAATTATCTTCATTATATAACTGAACGGAAGCAAAACTGTCCTTGTTTCGATTTTGCTGACTTCCAATTAAGCGTTGATTAAAAAAAAAGAAGCCACTTATTGTTTTCTTAATCACTAAATGCTCCCTAATGTAAACAGACCTTAATTAAAGACGAGTAAGAAAAAAAGCAAATGAGGAAATATTACATTTGTAATTGCAAGCACAAATTAAATGTCATCTAGTTTTGTATGGTTGGATTTTAGGAAGAACTGCAATATAAGGGAGAATGTTGAAGAAAGGCAAGGAATACACTTTAAGGTTTTGGGGGTCAATGATAATTGTGCTTAGTTCTGTCGATCTTCTTAATGTTTGTCGAGAGTGCCAAAAAAATCTTAACGATAAATGATACTATGTTTCATGTATCAATAAGTAGAATCATTAAAAGCTAGAAACGACAAAATGAATTAAAAACGATGTTATTACATTCATTTAACAAGGCAAAATGACTGACTTGAATAGTCAGAGAAAAAAATCATTTCAGTTAGAATAATAGTACCTGTTCCTAAAATGCATTTGTAACGAGGTTCATATTAAATGACAGAATTTAAAATGCATAAAACGTACAACGGTAACAACAATAAAGACTTGAGACACATGTTGACATAAATAACAAGAATTTGTATTTTCTTTTTGTGATGTGAATTACAGAATATTGGTATAGCGTGTGTAAAAATGTTCTCAGTGTCTCTTTTGTTTAAAAGTCAGTGGTTACGTGGTTTGGTTCCGAGAATTTCGTTTGTGAGGATGGCGTTTGAAATCGTTTGTTTTCGATCTTCACGGAGCGCTGGCTAGTTGTGTGTTTCTGAACTGTACTTATACGTGTCTATTCTTCACTGACTACTGCTACAGGTACCCTAGTCTATTCTATTGTAACTACTCTATTTTCTTGTGGTGGAAGGGTCGTCTTTATAAAGCTGAGGGTTAGGATGATGAAATATACTTTTTCCTATCATCACTGATGGCAAGGTTATTTTTAGAATGATGAAATACCATCATACTGGACCATAACACCTAAAATTCCCTACTGGTGACCGGTGATAGATACGTTCGACAAGCTCCTTTTAATTGCAGTGGGAACATACTGAGATTTGCAGAAAAGCTGAAATGATCTCCTTTATTGAATCACCCGCCTTACAAGAACGTTTTCAAATAGTGTGTTGCAGCAGAGAAAGATAAAATTCCTCACCAACCATTGGGCGATAATCAATAAATATTAATATATATCTGATAAGTTTTTTCTCTCATGTGACATTTCTCTCGGGATTTGCATTTCGGTTCTGTTAGGGATGACTTCATCTTATGTCATTAAATTGTTATCAGCTTCCTGGAAAGTCCCTAATTTGCAGATACGTGCATGTCACATAATTCAGAAATTAAAATCAATAAGCGTTAAAAAAAAACAAAAAAAAAAAAACAAAAAAAATAGTATGTCTTTCTGTCTCGTAGCTGCATGTGAATCGTTGTAAAAAGACTTGATTTCAAACGTTGATTTTAATAGGCTACAAGGCTTTTATTTGGGCAACTGGAAAACCAAAGACTTACTATGATGAGTTTTTCTTCACGTATTTAAGCGCAGTCCTAAAGTAGTTGCTCGATCTAATAATTTTAGAGTTGAAGTTTTGCTAATTGTAACCGCAAGTTCTATGCTAATAGTTTCTTCTCCCGTATTTCTTACTTCTGGAACTCTCTTTCTGCATTCTTCCAATGGTAATCATCATTTTCTGTTTCTGTGTTTTCAACGTTTTATTATATATTTTCCTACTTCCTGTTTTTTTTTAATTGTTAATCGACATCATTTATTGTTTCCCTCTCAGTAAACCCTTGTATCTTAGTGGCTTTTATTGACTTGTTTCGGGTGAAATGATATCCCCCCTCCTAATTTCCCTATAGTTTACTTTTTGTTCTGTGAATTTATTTTTGCACGATTCTTCGAGAATACGCATAAAAAATTGAAACGGAATTCACTATGAAACGTTTTAGCTTATTCTGGGTTTATTTTACCTTGTAGCATTATTCAGTATGTAATAAGAAATGCCTGCTGATTTTACAACGGAACTGTTTTAGCTAAAAAGGAAGTTGGATATCTGTGTTGCAAGAATTTATTTACATATGTAATTTCAGGGAGGATAACCCACGGCTTATAAAACACTTAGAATAAACGATTCTATTTCATTATAAAACAAAAAGTGAAGAAGAAAAAAAGGAGACGAAAAGTTGACTATGGGTGCCATAATTTTATTGCTGCTTGCCTCTCGGCAGGTACGATCGTCATGGGAGAATGATTTTCCCAATTAGTCACGTTTGTACTCTTCTGCTAACCATATGAGAAAAATATTTGTCAAACTCTGGCAATGAGAAAAGAACACAAGAAGTGACTTGCGAGGTTCTCAAAAGGTGCTACAGCCTCATAGGTGCAGTGGATAGCAGGTGAGGCGGAGTAATTGAATGACAAAGATTAAAGATTTAGAAACAGTTTTAAAAATTTCATATGCCAAAAATAAATATTATTTTAAAATGTAAAATATTATTATGAATTACTTGTAATTGCATGCATGATTGACCGATTTTATCATTGTGATATTTCTCTATCAAGTATTAAGAATATAGTAACTAAGGTCTGCAAATTGGAAGAGAGAGTTATCAATGATAAGGTTTTAACTTCGAATTCGCGGTTATTTCTCTTTAACCCACTTATTGTTTTATTAATTTTAAATTGTACTTTTTATCACATAAATTCTGGTGAGGCGCGAGCAAATGCGGCCTATTGAAAAGAAAAATGGAACTGGGAAAGTTCGATTTGTTAGAGTCTAGCGTCAAAAGGAAAAGCAGAGACTGAAGACGAAGTGAAATCTAGAAGAAGAAGAAGAAATTGTGAGAGAGCAAATGTGAAAACTAATGAAGAGACCAGGGGAAATAAGAAAAAAACGAGGGAAGAGAAAGAAGAGGACAAGGATATTTTCTGTTAATTAAAGTTACACATCGCAAATATTAATTCACTACAAGAAATTATAAATTTTTAAATCTTGGTTTGTTTATCTTGTCTTGCAACAACGTCAACCCTCAGAATTTAAAATTAGCAAAAATCAGGGAGTTATTCACATTTCGTAAGTGTGGATGATATTTGAGGTAATTCGATAATTTTTTACAATTTAAAAAAAAATCTGTTTTTGGCTTGTTTATCGGTGTGAGTGCGTACTGAGACCTCGCGCTTAGAAATAGCGCATCCGAATCGCCCACATTTGGGGCGATCGCAAAGGCCAACCCAAACAGAGTGAATGGAAGGGCCTAGCTCTTGGAGAATTTGGTGTGAATTTTAGTAAATATAAATTCTTTTTATTTTGGGTGAATTAATATTTAGGGATGAATTAATATTTTAGGGTGAATTAACAGAAAAGATCTGAAAACGAAATTCAAGAAGAAGAAGAAGCAATTTCTGATGGACGTCAAGGTGAAGAAATAAAAAAGCAAAACAGTTAAATAGAAAGAAAAATAGAAATAAACTGCAACGAGATGGTCATCAATGAAATGAGAAGAGGAAAATAGAAAAACGTAGAGAAAAATAGCAAGATATCGGAAAAAAAGTGACATATTAGATGAAGAGGATAAAGTGAATAAAAACGTAGTAAAACACAGGCGTAGAAAAAGGTGTAAAAGAAAAAACAGAAGAGAAAGAAGAAAAAGAAGAGAGAGAGAAAGAGAGAGAGAGGGAGAGAGAGAGGAGGGGGAGTAATGGAATAAAACGAAGACGAACGTAGAAAGAAGGGAATAAAGACGAAGCAGAAGAAGAGGGGAAAATGAGGAAAAGAGACAAAAGTTTGGTAAAAAAGAAAGAAATTGCGAAATGAAAAGGGAATAGAGAAGATGAAGATATTGAAGAATAAATGAGAAAGAAAGAAAGAAACGAACGTGTCTTATAGAGAAAAGAAGAAGAAGAAGAAGAAGAAGAAGAAGAAGAAGAAGAAGAAGAAGAAAAGAAAAAGAAGAAATATAAAATCTTTCGTAATCAACAAAAAGGAGAACTCGTATAAAATAATATTAGATCGATAATTTTCCTTCGACTTATCATGGTTTCTATCGATCAGTCAATAATCAAGCGAAATAATGCAATTGGGAAACTGACTAAACGATAATTTTTCATTTCTGATAAAATGTTATTGGCGCTTGCAAGAGAGCTGTCTTAAACATTTTAGTCTCACCTGCTCTTACTAGTTATATCGACTAACGTTCTCAACAATTGTAGACATTTGTCAAACTATGCCTTATGTATCTAACGAATTTATGTTATTGCGCCTAAGTATAAAGCTAGGTTTTAGTGTGCTGATTTCCAAGGCCTATATATGCACACACACAAACACACACACACACACACACACACACACACACATATATATATGTATATATATATATATAGGTAAATGGTCAGAGTTGAATCAGACCAGAAAACAGTAGTATTAAAAAGTGTTCAATAAACGTGAGAAAAAATAAAAGTAAAAATAAAAATAACATGTAGAGTTTTTAAATTTAAAAATCTGGAGGTCAATTAAAATACACGATCATTTTTTCGACCTGACAGTCTCTTAGGGTGATACTTTTAAAATGACCACTTTAACGCTTTATTCCAAAAAACCACAAAAAAAAAAAACGCTACATAATTCTCTAAAAGATAACAGGCTCATGATGATTGAAAGACAGAACACAGAGTTTTGGAAAGGAAGGGGAAAAGGTCTATAGGTATTTCTAAAAAATTAATAGATTTTTATTTTGATCAGACATATTTGTATTACTTAAAACGTCTTTTTTTAGGTAGATACCCGTATTTGTATAGAATGACCCATTTTTAAAACTGTTTATATCGTCAACCGGCAAAGGAAAGTAGACGTAGGTTCTAATCCTACCGGATTGTACATCGATTGGCCATGCAAGTAGACGAGAGAAATACTGTTTAAATAAATTGGACAAAATGGTTTCGCAGACCCCATGAAACGTTGAGGAAGCGTCTCTCTGCATTATTAATACCTGCTGCATAAACCAATTGATTTAGATGACCCCACAGATAAAACCCAAATGACTGCGGCCAGAGGAATGTGCAGGCCATGGTCCTCCCTTACCCATTCATCTTTCATGGTTTCAAGTTAGGGAAAATTTCTGTCTTCCCTCACCCCTATAAAAGTAAAGATGCTGGAAAAACTTGATAAAAAATTAATCAAATCTTCCTTTTATACACACACACACACACACACACACACACACACACACACACACACACACACACATATATATATATATATATATAAGATAATATATATATTTTTATGCACCAAGAACAATATTAAATAAAATGTATGATAAAGTTGATTTTTTTTGTAACGCGTTTCGTCCTTTAATAACGTCATCGGACTAAATATGTAATGTTGGTGTGACTACACATGCGCACAAACGAGGGATTGAGGGAATTTTAAATTATTTTTTTTAAGTCTAGGCGATTTGATAAATTGTTGTTATTTTTAATTCTTTCAGTGGTAGGTCTCTGCCACTATTAATTCTTTGTTAAATTTTTAATGGAAATCTCGACTTTAACTTAGTTAAAACTTAGTAACTTTTTTTTAAAATAGTAGGTAGATTTTTCTCTGACCTGATCCATACTCTCAGCTCTTGTTTTGAACAGGAGTAAGAGGCTCATCCCTTGTTTATTGTTTAGGAAGCGGTCCCTGGTTCCTTTCCTTTTCTCGGTGCTGTCATGAATTTTTTCAGATGTATGTGGATGGTGGCAACGTCTCTTCATACTGAGGGTATCGGATTGGCAGTTTCCTGGTTGCTGATCCCAACTGGTAGTTAGGAATCCGGACTATTGCGTAGCCTTCTTGAGCGGCTGCTCTGATCAACAGTCGCATAATACCGGGGTTCTTGCAGTGCCACGTCGCGCATGGAAGAGTGTCGCTGCAAGCATTTCCGGTGGGCAACCCCAAGGCCACTCTCTACTAAATTCCGGCAATTCTTTCTCTACCGTTCCATTTTCTCTTCTGACTTTTGCGTGCTAGATAGCATTTTTGATAATATGGACAAGGCCCATGGACTCTACACCGGTTTGCAAATATATTTGTCTTAGGTGTCTTTAATGCCCACCATGGCAGGTGGCTTAAACAGTCACTGTCATCCAAACTCTCAATCATTTAATCACTCACGCAAGTGGTGAATTTCCTCACGTGTTTCCCCAGTAACCCTGATGGATACGCTTTTCTTCGAGATCTCTTTGTTACTACTGTCCCTCCCTGGTACCATGTCGTACTATGGTGTTCTGCCCTCCTGGCAACTCTGATTATGCGGTAGTGTCTGTAAACATCGTTTTACGCTTCCCCGCCAGTCAAGAACCTCCTACCAACAGAATATCTTTCTGCCATCACCAAGCAGTTTGGGACTCGTTCCGTGATTTCCATCGTGATGTCCATTGGAATTAATCATTCGGTTCAAAAATGTGCGTCTGAGGTTTCCTCCTGGGTTAAAGCTGACATCGATGCTTTCATTCCAGCAAGGAATTATTAAGTTAAACCGCATTCAGATCATTGGTGCTCGGTCTTTAGAGCCCATAGAAATCAGTTCTTCCGGCTGAGTGACAGTGTGGCAAGGGGGTCCTTAAAGTAGCGAAGTTACTATTTGTTGATGAATTGAAACACCGTATAGCAAGATCGATCCTAGAGATTATTGGCGGCTCTAAAAGAGTGTGCTGGACAACAGCAAATACTCAATCCCTTTTCTATTCAATAAATTGGAAGTCCTGGCATATGCTAAGGTTGAATGCGTTGCTCGGAAATTCTCTCCCAACTCAACACTCGAATCATTTGGAATATTCACATTGATTTCCCAAAAAGGACAAAGGGTCCACTGAATGATATGTGCATAACTCTGTCACTGGTCTCAGTTATCATTTCTAAATTAAGGCTAGTGGAGGTAACGGGATCACAGCTATTGTTCTAAGGCAATGCCTTTCCGAGCTGACTCGAGTTCTCTCCAACACTACAACTATTGCCTCACTACTTCAGGCTTTCCAGCTTGTTACAAATCGCCCTCTGTAGTTTATCTTTTTAAGAACTCTGGAGGACCTACTTACCCCGCTAATTATCGTCCTATTAGCCTCTTACAGTTTTTCGGTAAAGTATGCGAGGCTTTAATTAATGTCGAAACTCTCACGACCTACTATCTGACAAAAATATGGCTTCCGTGTTGCCAGATCTACTGATAATGTACTAATGGCCATCACTGAATATGTATAGTAAGCTCTTGATAATAACGGCAAAGCTCGAGCAATGGCTCTAGATACCTGGTATTTGACAGGGTTTGGCACGCGGGTGAACACTAAGGTTTTATCCTGGGTCCTACGCTCTTTCTAACCATCATCAATGATCTTCCTGATATTATGTGTTCCCAAGTAAGCGCTTATGCAGAAGATACTACAATTTACAACTGTCTCAATATCAAATCCATCAGAGCTATAGTTAACTTGGTCACTGCTCTTGAAAAATACCTCCAATCAGTGGTTAACTCTGGCAGAAAATGGCTTGTAAATTGTAATGCCTCCCAAACTAAACTGCTCTCATTTAACCACCATGGAGAAACTTCCCTGTCCGCCATCAGAATGACTGATGCTCGACCCTTGGTGAACATCTCACTACGCCTCCTTGGTCTCACTTTTCAACTGGCTTGAAGTAGAACAACTAAATTGAATCAATAGCTGCATCTACTGCAAGGAAAGTTGGATCATTGTGTCGTGCAAGAAGGTTTTTGTTATCATAGTCCATCTTGCACATTTACAAATCTACCATACGTACGTGCATTGAATACTGCTGTAATATCTGGTCTGTCGCTCCTGCTATTCACCTCGAAGTGCTTGACAAAATACAAAGAAGGATCTGCAATATAATCGATCCTGATTTGGTATCTCGATTTCAGTCACATTCTCACCAACGCTACGTAGATTCACTCTGTCTTTTCTACAAATATTTTCATGGCAACTGCTCTGATGAGCTTTTACCCCTGGTGCCTCGACTACGTGAATTTAAGTGTGCTACTAGATTGGCATCGAGGTCCCACCCTTTTACAGTTGAAATAGTTAAATATAACCACCACTTCTACACCCAAATCTTCTTTTCTCGCACTTCCCGCCTGTGGAATTCCCTTCCGTTTCCTTTGTTTCCCTGATAACTACAATGTTCAAAAATTTAAATTAAGCGTCAATCGCCATCTTCTTGAATCCCGTGAAGCTTTTATCCTTCCCTCTATCATCCCTATACCCAGTGTTTTTTCTCACTTCCACTTCTTGTGAACCCCTGTGTACTAGTGTTATTTCCGCCATGCTTGTAGTGAAACGAGTATATATATATATATATATATATATATATATATATATATATATATATAATGCTGAAAAAATTAAAAAATTTTACTCTGACCACTTTCCTTGTGTATTTTTTAATAAAGCATCTGGAAAGTGTCACAAACACACGCATACACACACACACACACACACACACACACACACACACACACACACACACATATATATATATATATATATTGTGTACATTTAGGCAGCAATTTTTCATTAATGCATGTTTCATTAAATAATATAGACAGGTTTTGTCTATTTATTTTAAGTAAGTTCCTTTCATATTGTCTGATAAGCTTAATCATATTATCGTTGAAAGACGAAAGGAAAACACCATATTGATACATGTTTAAATCCAATCTAAGCTTTTCGGCTTACACAAGCCATTGATGACAATTTCAATAAATCAAACAACGCACGGACGAAACAACAATGATAGTCCGCCTTTGCTGCATGAAAATTTCCAAGTAACGACAAACTCGTATATACGAGATGCGGAAGCGAAAATCGCGTCGCAGCTCGTGACGTCACACATGACCATGCGAGAGTGAAAAACGAGAAGTGTTAAGTATGGGAAGCCATTGGTATAAACCAATGGCTTCTGTTATAAATTATAGGCATTTAAGGATATTTGTGAAGATTTCATAAACCTAACTATCCTCTCCGTGCTATCATATCGCAAATTCCAACTCTTGTATATCAGCTAACAAAATACATTAATCAACTCATTACTCCTTACCTTCCTAGTAAGTTTAGTGTTAAGTCAACATTAGAAGTAATCCAAATCCTAAAAAGTGAAAAACCCAACAATGAAATCATGGCTTCACTTGATGTTGAAAACTTATTTACCAATGTCCCTGTTAGTGAAACTATTGACATAATTATAAAGAATATATACAGTAACTCATCTTTACCCCCACTTAAAATTAGTTTGTACTACTGAACTTCCTTTCTTAGATCATAGTAATTATATATATACAACGTGATGGTGTTTACATTGGTTCAGTACTGGGACCGACATTTAGCAATTTCTACATGTCGAACCTTGAAAATAAGATATTTACAAATGTTAAAAAACCTTCCATCTATCTAAGATAAGTTGATGATATCCTTATTTTAGTTAAAAATACAGATGCAATACTTCAACTTCAAAAACGTTTTCAAGATAATTCTGTCCTTAAATTCACATATGAACTCAATACTAATAATAAAATTCCCTTCCTTGACATATTGATAAACACAAATAATAACAAATTTACTATTTCGCCGTACAAAAAACCTACAAGCATAAATTCATGTACACTTAACTACAAGAGCGAATGCCCATATTACTACAAAATAGCAATTATAAAAAATCTAATACATCGTGCAAAAACTAATTCATCTACAAAACAGATTTTTTACAGTGAACTAAAGAATATAAAACAAACACTTATTAATAATAGCTTTCCAAACTATATAGTTGATGAACAAATAAAATACTTGTTTAGAAGTCTTAATACTACGCATAGAACATAATACTGCTTCAACTAATTCCAAACATATTAATCTCTTTTATCGTAATCAAATATATCCAAAACAGACCCTAGCAAAAAATTAGGTTAATCATATACTACACTAAATCTAGTGTATCCAATTTAACTATTCGCAATTCCCCCCACCCCTTCCCGATAACGATTTGCAGAAAACCAACATAGTTTACAAATTCAAGTGCCTTTTGGGAGATTGTATCTCCAACGGATCAAATAATATTTATGTTGGCCACACCACAAACAAACTTGCTTTCACGGCGCTTGACTCTACATTCAAATGATAACTCTAACATTTTTAGACATTTAAAACAACATGCCTGCCCGTGTACTCAATTTCGGAAAATCCTTGTTGACAACACAACTATACTTAAACATGAAAACATAATGAGAACTCATCTAACATAGACATTTTCAATAAAGAAAATACCATACAACGAAGCACTAAAAGCAAATGGATACGCACAACAACTACAATATACACCCCAACAGCCAAAACGCAAAAACAGAAAAAGAAATATTATCTGGTTTAATCCACCATACAACAAGACCGTCAAAATGAACATTGGTAAGACATTCCTAAACTTAATAGAAAAGCACTTCACTGAAACAAACCGATTAGCAAAAATATTCAACAAAAATAACGTGAAAATCAGTTGCAGCAGCACAAAAATATAACAGAAATAATAAAAAGCCACAACAAAAAATGACAACCTACAAAAATGAAACCAAGGATCCAAAATGCAACTGCAGAAATAGAACAACATGTCCACTCCAGGGAAATTGCCAACATACGAATACAATATATAAAGCCAAGGTAAGTGCAAACAACAGCACAATGTACTACATCGGTGCCACTGAAGGTCCATTCAAGAAGAGAAAAAACAACCACAACCTTTCATTCACCAACTGAAAATACTTGAACAGCACTACACTACCCACATACATATGGCATCTAAAAAAAGAAACATCACACCACGAATAAGCTGGAAAATATTGAAAAGAGCACCTGCCTACAGAAACATTATAAAAAATGCATACTTTGCCTACACGAAAAAGTAGCAATAATATCACATACCCCGCAAAAGAATTTACTAAACAAAAGATCAGAGATAATTTCCAAACGTAGGCATGAAAATAAATACCTATTAGCAGAATTTCTATCAAATGGATAAAAAAAGACACCAACAATCACTCTCAAGCTACTATCACAGTAATTACATTTATTGTTATTAGCATGCCATTACCATTACTAATAACGTCTACCACTTTACAATAACTATTAGTTACTAAAATTATTATTACCACCAACCATATTAGTCCGCTAAAATTATTAACGTAAATTACTCCCCCCCTCCAGCAAATTTAACACCAACAAATAAAAAACAATAAGGATTACAAACTGCAGTTTCTACCAGTTACATATAGGCAGTCATCAAAAACAAGCAAATAACCAGTTTTAAAATAACAACAAATCAGCATTAAAAAAATTAAAAATAATAGCAATTTTTACCTATCATATTTTGACACAGACCCCACCAAACGTATATACGTGCGTGCGAGGAAATATTATTCAGCGTAAAAATAGAGAAATGGTCTGATTGTTGACATGGCTAAATTCAAGAGAGAAATGGATACACATCCCATCATTGAAATTTAACAATCAAATGCGTATGTATGTAGACAACAACAAACATATACATACATATGTCAAGTCCCATACTGTCCACATATGTTTATGTTTGTGTGAGCCTCGATGGGCGAGCGCGTGTGTATGTGTGACTGCGTACCTCAATGGGTGTGCGGGCATGCATGTATGTTTGCGTTAGCACCAGTGACATCACGACGCCGATTTCCTTCCCACTTCCATAATGACACCAATACATGCAACCTATATAAATCCAAAATTAAATATATATTGTGTATTTTGGCAGTAATCCCTATTCTATGTAGATTTCATTAAAAACGACTGACAAATTGTGGGGGTTGATTTTTTTATATAATTTATCATGTGTTCGTATAGATTTTTTTGTTTTCAGGACATAAATTATATTAAAAACTGTCCGAATATTTTCCAAGCGCTTCGGTGACTTTAAAGATTGTTGCGGATGTGTGATGTGTGTTCAAGAGGAATAGAAGGTTTGAATTATCAGAAGGTTTAAAATTGTGTGTGTTCAATAATCTTCCACCCACAACAATTAATACAAGACAGAGAATAATTATTCAAAAACATATTGTTTCAAAACGTAACAATTGAATTTATTAGTGTTTGATATATAGGCATGAATACTGAGAGAAAAGGTTAGACAGAGTTGTGTCTCTTAGATTAGGTAATATTTGTACTTAAGTTCATAAAGTGAAAGTAATTATTAAACTATAGTTTAGAAGAATAAAGTTTCTTTAGCATGTTTGGAATTGTGCATTGTACAAGTTGGTAAAAGTTCAGAAGAGATTTCAGAGTTCGTACTTGCGTGAATGTTGGTAATGGTCTTTAACGTCTGACTGCATTAGTTAAAACGGGAGTTCTTGAAGATTACATCTTGGTACTTGGTAGCAAGGAATGAGACGCATGAGAGAGAGATTAATGAAAAGAAACTACAAGGGAGTTTACACGTGTTCTGTTTTATATATGGTCGTGTATCACATGGGAGGCTCCGAGCATATTGAGCGGGAAAACAGATTTGTCGCGTGCAGGCGGTTTGATTGGTCGGAACTGACCAATCATCAAGCTAGATTGAAGGTGATTAACCAATGGATGCTTGTTATATATTTTGTAAGATTGTGATGGTGAAAATTACAACAGGAATAGTGCATTTTCTAGCAGGGGTTAACTGGCTGCTGTGGAAGATTCCACAAGCTCATCACGCCACGTGTCTGAAACACTCTAAAGATACTGATGTTACCAGTGGACAGACATTAAATTTTTCTAGTCCACTACTCAAATCGTGGACTTCCCCACTCGTTTCACTCGCCAAACCGAGCTTCGCAATACTGCGCTTTAGGTAACTCAGACCACTCTGTGGTAGCTACTGATATCTCCTTCCAAGCATACATTAAACGGAAAACCCTTATCCATAAAACCTCTTTCCGTTACCAGCACGTTGATTGGGACTCATTCTGGGATTTTCTTCGTGGCGCCCCTTGGACTAACATCTTCAACCACCTAAATAAAGTTTCTTCTTTGGTCAAAGCCGGAATGTACGCTTTCATTCCGTCTCGAAAAATCCGAGATGAAACCGCAATCCTCTCCAAGATTCTAGGCCACCATAGCACAAAGGAACCACTTGTTTTCGGCTATACCAGCTTTGACATAACAGTTTTCTATTTGCTACTGCTCGTAACAAATGTAAGCGAGTCGTCGAAGAAGCTAAGACTCTGCTGAGAGAATGAGGCACCGCATAGCCTCTAAAAACTTTGGCTCTCGCGACTTCTGGGTTCTCTGTAATAGAGAGGTCAATAAATGCAAGGCCTCTACCTCCTCTTCAATGGATTTGAGGTGTTATCATCCTCTGTTGATAAAGCTGATTGCTTTGCCCATAAATTCTCCTCATGTGGAAGAATTAGGCACAGAAACATTAGTAATGAGGAGAAAGAGAAAAAAGCAATCTGGAGGACAGTAGATAGCGATTGACATTGCATTTAAATTTCTACAGATTAAAGTTGGCTGGGAATCATGGATCCGGAAGGGAGAAGCAGAGAAGTGCGAGAAAATTGTTCATGACTACATCTAGACCGATACGGTTCAGTATAGAATTTATGGTTACATCTAGCCAACTCAACTGTAATCTAGTACTGAGCTTTAATTAAAAAATGTCTAGGTACCATAGCGAACAGCTCATTCAAACAATTACCATGAAAATATTTATAGAAACGACACAAGGAGGCAACCGTACGGCGGTGAGAAAGTAACTTAAGTCGAGCCGCCAGATCACAACCAATAATATATATATGTTTATGTATGTGCGTGTGTGTGTGTCACGTATATATCGGAAATAATTTATTCAAATACAGTGTAACCTGGATATAAGAGAGTTGTCGGGACCGGAGAAGAAGTCTCTTATATCCGGGTTTCTCTTATATCCGGGTTTGGTCTATTTTGTTTAGGTAACACAGGCTCTAATTTGGGACCAGAGAAAATCTCTCTTATATCCGGGTTTCTCTTATATCCGGGTGACACTCTATTTTTATTGAAATCGACTGACAATCATTTTGCTTCTAAAAGCATTGCAAGATTTGGTCAGTTTTATTCGTCAGTCGAACGGTTTGTAGGCAAACTGGAAAAATGTATTAAAAATTGAAACAGACAAGCAATGTTAGTTGATTTCAATCAAACATGCTTGCATACACAGACAAACATGCACACACACTCACTCACACACACACATACACGTGAACACACAGACAAACATCTCTACAGTATTGCAAATCTTTACGCTAAACATGATTTTACTAAGATCCAAGTAATATTCTCGAGTCGAATGAAGCTTTGGTGAATAAAGTCTAAATTTGCCGCGTATCTCAAAATCTTCTTTGTCTGTTTAAGTCTATTTTGAAATCAGACCCTTCAATTTGGACTGCGTCGACTCTCTTTCTATTTACAGATCCTAATAGCTCTCAAACGATAATGCCCAATTAGCTAACATATATTCTTTAAGCTGAAACTTCGTTTAGTGCAGACAACACGCTGACGTAAATGATAGTTTCTATTCTTAGAAGGTAAGCAGTCGGGACGACTACTGCACAGCCGGCCAGAGACGATATTATCTCCATTCTGTGACATATTTCAAACAACCATAACACATCGCATATTGTTGACTTTATTGATCTTTGTTTTTCTCTCATAAGATATCCTCCGTTACACGACATTTTTCCTTTAGCGAATCGCAACAGTCATGAGTATTTTCCCACTATCACCCGACCACCATGTTGCCCACCATTAATTGACCATTTGTGATTTTTTCCGACATGCAAGCTAAATAGCATTCTGCCTGACTTAAGTGTTGTGCTCTTTTACTGCGCCGGTCTCTTGGTGATTTGTTTGCTAATACGCCCAGGAGATCGAATCAAAGATGACCCCCATTTGTACGCTCCGAAGTATGCTGTCGGTCATGAGGAATATCCGCTTTCGGGGAGGGAGATAATGAATACAGGTTGCGGCCGTAAGTCCTGTAATGGCAGCTGTAGAGTCTGTCACGCAACTAACATGCTTGAGTGACGTACAATTTGGCCTCTATGACTCGTATACCAATCTAGTCTGGAATGCAACAGACCATTTGACATAGCCGGGAAATCTTTCCGGAAATGGCCCACAATTAAAGCCTTCCGACATCATTGCATGAATCTTTCTTTCTTCCTTTTCTTTCTTTCTTCCTTTTCTTTTTTCATTTCAGACTCTATTTCAGATGAATTCTTCTTCATATTTTAAGTACTTTTCCTTCGTTCTTTTTATTTAAACTTCTTTCTTTTTTCTGTCCTCGTTTATTCTTCTTTAACATTTTTATGTATGTTTTTTGTATTTTAAATTCCTCATTTTTTAAAATTCTTTCTTTCATTTAATCCTTGTTTCTTATTTCTTCCTCGAATTTTTCATAAGATTTCGATCCCTTTTTCTTTTTTTTTATTCGTATATTTTCGAATAATTATTCCATTAAGAATTCGACGGTGGAGTAATGGATAGAGGCGATGATTGAGGAATCTGAAAGCCGAGTTCGAATTCCAATCGAATCAATTACTTGCCTTTACGTGATAATACCCTGGGGTAAGGTATGAACCCTTTTTCCCCCCAGCTATGAGTGAATAGCAGGACAGACCAGGTTCTATAGCTTGGATGGCAACTGATCTACCCTACTGCGGGAAAAATCTGCCTCGTCTGTCATGTATCGAAAGATACATGATCGTCTAAGCATGTATCACGCATGGCACATAACTGATTGTTTAATTTAGATATAATAATAGAAATCTTGGTAGAAATGAAAAAGGAACTAAAATTGTGAAACATTCTTTATGAAGAGATAAATCAAATGAAAGATAACAGATAGGATACAGTAGGATATATATATATATATATATATATATATATATATATATATATATATATATGCGCACTATATATTTCTTTTTCGCATCGCCATGATGATAAAAATGATGTCTGGACTGAATTAGAAAGTTTTCATTTTACGGCAGTACCAGGAAAGGGTTTTTAAAACAATATTCTTTATTTATTTATTTAACCGATCTTCACTCGAGAGCCTCTCACGATAGATGGTTACTGAATGATGTGCGTAAGAGGAGGTAGTAGGAAGCCAAAATTATAAGGAGGACAGATAACGAGTGACCCTTGATTTGAAGAGCTTAATATTGTAGTATTAAAGGAAGCATTCATATGGAAGTTACTTCCCCACAAAAAGCACATGGAATACGACACCGCGGACATAACATGAAGTGTCCTAGCTGTAAAGGCCTGAATGTGTGGAACTAAAGAATGGAACGCCCCTGATGGTAGTAGAGTAGCGATAGGCTGTGCTTGTGTGAAAGAAAATGCAGAGTGAAAATTAAGACATCCTTCATAAGGTAGCGTAAATGATTTTGAACTCTAACTCGCTTGGAAAGTGAGAATTGATTATCTTCAGCCCACATATGGCAGCAATACTCCATTTATCATTTAACCTGTCTTTTACGGACGGTGAATGATATGCAACAGCCTCCCTTTCTTTCATATCAAATTTCCAAGAATGGAAAAGTTTTCTCTCACCTTTTCCAAACATTTATCGTTTGGCATGATATTTTAACACTTGTAAAATTCATATTGATTTGTAAGTTGTTCAACAGACAAGATGTTTCTAGACGTGAGTGTTCTTTTTCACGTATTTTTAGTGGTTATTTGTTCTTTTTGAACAAAATCCATCCATCTTTTCCACACACTATTAAACATTTTAGATTCTATTGAGTCATGACTTGGTAAGCGCGAATAATAGCAATGAATCGGAATTGGTGGTGGGAAATACTGGAGACATATTAGCACGAAATAGAACGGAAATAGGAAGAGAAAGAAAAGAAGAAGATGATGGAAGAGAAAAGAAATAAATATAACAATGCGTTTCTCTTTAAGTAAACGAAGCAGTCAAGTGGAAAATAAATTTGTTTATATATTTGCTTATAAGGTAGTTTCGAATTGCAAAGCTGTATGAAGTACATCAACATATTTGCATTTACTGCATGTGGGGAAATTTCATAGTCGGTTTTGAATTTAGAAATCATTCTTAGCATTAAAAAGAAAAAAAAATACATCGAGAAATGAACAAACATGTGAGCAAAGTAGGTTGGTGATTCGTAAGGACGTTTCAAGTGACCACTCGCTGTTTTTGTGAATTTGATGTCATATTTCTATAATCATGTCTTATACAAGAGGAAATTAAACTTAATAAATAAACACAACCTATTTAACCAATACAGAGAGATTATCCTAAGAGATTATCCTAAGAGATTATGCTAAGAGATCTAAAGAGACATACCAAGATTTATTATCGGCTGATATCAATTTTAAAAAAATAAGATATGCTTATGTCACTTGGATAGCGGTTCGGATTAAGGAATCGGAGAGCCGAGTTCGAATTCCAGTGAAATCCATTATATTCACTTACGTGCTAATACCGTTGGGAAAGTTATGAATACTCGTCTTCTCCTCCCCCCAGCCCAGCTATGGGTAAATAACAGAACAAACCGGGTTCTATAGCCTTGGATGACAACTGGGTTACCACAGAAAGAAATGGCAAACTACCGCGGGAAAAATCTGCCTCGTCAGTCATGTATCGAAAGATACATGATCGCCTAAGCGTGTATCACGCATGGCGCATAACTGACTGACTGGATGCCACTTTAGTGATGACAATTTCAGGCAGAAAACTGAAAGAACACTTTGATAAATTAGTAAAGGAAAGCAAGAAGAAAGGAGTAACTATTAACTGTAGAAAAGGAGAATGTATGGTTATCAGTAAAAGATAAGATTCAAGATATGAGAAAGATATATATATATAGTAACTTATTTGCGACGCTAAAATCAATGGAGGTGCAAAACATTTAAAAGATCCATAAGAATAGTGAAAGATAACTTCCAGAAGTAAAGTGACAGGGAATTTTCGTTAGAAACAAAGAAAAAATGTCGAACTGCAACGTAATATCTCTTCTCTTCATGGGCAGTCTCTCTTCTGTCAATCTGACTGTCAACTCCAGACGACGAATTTTTCACCAGCTAACGAGCTTATTTATTCTGTCAACCAGTATATATATATATATATATATATATATATATATATATATATATATATATATATATATATATATATATATATATATAATTATTTTATAAAAAATTTATAACATAAGTATGTTATAAAATCACTACAAAAATAGCCATTTTGTTTCAACACACTCTGTGTCTTATCAAGTGATGATGTTGATATATATATATATATAAGTCTACTACCAAACGGAATTTCATAACTTCTAGTCAAGTGGCACTTGAGCCTGAATGTTTTTATTTATCTATTTTTGTCATTTTTCCTCTATCTAATTTGACGACCTATCTTAGAACTTGACTGTTTTTCAGTAACGGCAGGCGTAGGAGCAAATGAAAATATCACTGCATACTTAGCAAAACTTTTAAAGTATATACACTGCGTGCCAAATTATTATCAGGATAACTTTTTTTACTAATAATTCAAAAACCGTCCAATCAATTCACACAAAATTTTCACACAATGCTGGTAACACTGATCTGCGCAATGTAAACAAACTGGCGTCATATTTATTGTCAGCACGGTGTTTTGAGCGTGCCAAATTATTAGAAAGGTTTAGTAAAATTCCCAGAATTGAGCAAACAAAACGTTTATTAATGTTGAACGTGAATGTTTATGATCAAAAGAATCTAATAAATAAGGTAATCAAACACATAATAACAGATACAAACAAAGGCACAGTTTTAAGCAAATTAATAGGGAATGTGTTTTCCCTGTTTTGAAAGTCGACAATCCATAGAATTTGTTAATTGTAGGATGTCATCTGCTGTAATGCCGCGAGATATGTCAAGAATTGCTTCCCACAACTCAGCGTTGCTCCCGAATTGTCGTCTGGTGGCCTACAGTCTTCGCTTGATGCTCCAAAGGTTTTCGATTGGGTTCAAATCCGGAGAATTTGCTGGCTACTTCTTTTTTCGAGGTCCATTGAAGCCTAACTGTTTCAAATATTCAGTCGTCTTGTGAGCAGCGTGTGAGGGAGCATTATCTTGGTTAAAAACAATGGCCCTTCTGAAGGCAAATCTTTGCCTTTTCATCCACGGTTCAAGATGCTCCTTCATAAACGCTATGTATGCATCAGCAGTCATTTTGACGCCATCTGGTACTCTCCCATTAATGTGTTTTCAATAATACCACCCCAGATCATTATGCCTCCACCGCCTTGTTGGCGTCTCAAACACTGATGGCGATTCTGTCCGTTCATTGCACCATTTATCTGGCCCATCAAGTATTGCTCGAGTTTCGTCTGTGAACAAAACTTTAGAGAAGTCAATTTTTATATTGTCCTCGGCCCATTTCAATCGATTTTGAATATGATTTCTCGTCAAAGGAGACTTCGACACAGGTTTGACTGTGTTGCTATTTCCTTCAGATACCGACACCGAGTACTTTTAGACACAGTAGGATCCCGAATACGACTGAAAAGCTCTTGACTGGTAAGTCTAGGGTTCTTCGTGGCCTCTCGTTTAAGTCGTGACATGAGACGACGTGAAATAACCCTCGGCTTGCCTTTATATGCCCTTTTGCGTACTTGTGTAGGGTCGGCGATTAATTTTTCACTGTTTGATGACACTTCCCTATCATTTTTAAAATTTCTAGGTTAGATTTACCTTTTGAGAGTTCTGAGGTAATAGTTTTCTTTTCAGCATCACATAAACTGCTTTTACGGCCCATCTTTTCACTAAATTCTTATATTTTTATAATAATTTGGCACGCTCAAATCACCGTGCTGATAACAAATATGGCGCCAGTTTGTTTACATTGGGCAGATCAGTACGAAAATTTCAGTGTTTGCGCAGCTCAGTGTTGCCAACATTGTGCGAAAATTTTGTGTAAATTGATTGGACGTTTTTTGAAATATTAGAAAAAAGTTATCTCGATAATAATTTGGCACGCAGTGTATATATGTTATGAAATAATACCATAGATTAAAAAATACATACAAAAATATGAACTTTATTTTAATGTTTCTATGCAATTATTTATGCAACTTATGTAGTGTGAAACCTTTGCCTGGTGTTTTTTTTTTTTTTTACGATTTCTTTTTTTGCTGCATGTTGCAATAAGCAGAGACTTATTACTATTATATGAAAGAAGGATAATACTTATTTATTCAAATAAAGAAGAATTTTAAAATGCTAAATTAAAAAAAATAAAAATACTTTAAAAATTGTATATTAAAATAAGTATTTAAAATAACATAATCAAAGAATAGTAAAAAGAATTATTTGAAAAGAAAATTTAATACTTATACAATTATTCAAAAACCAACTCTGTACCATTACTACTTCCACAAAACACATATATGTATGCCGTGACAATATTTCGCGGTCGACTTAATAGGATCACGCGGCACACCAGTGTGCCGCGGCACGGCGATTGAGAATCACTGGTCTAGACAATCATAAAACTCGGCCCTGATAAAATCATTTAGGACCCACTTGAAACGTGAGTGGCCTAAGTAAATTTAAGCGTGGAGCTATCGTATCACGAGATATAAACACACTGAAGGCGAGATAGATAGATAGATAGATAGATAGATAGATAGATAGATAGATAGATAGATAGATAGATAGATAGATAATGGACATAAAGCATGTCATTTTACTAACTGAAAGATGAAATTTAACAAGGTAACGAACGATGTTTGCTTTTAAAATATTGTTAGTTGTTTTATAGCCTGGTTTTATGAAAGCAACTTCCTCCTTTTGCCATTGACAGAAAATCTCAAAGCAAGTGCAGATAATCGCAGTTGCGGAAGCCCCTGAAAGTATGGTTTATTGCAGCAGATAACACGAATAACACCGACGACAGATATTATCCACGCGTCGAGAATGTGAAGACGTGTGGAAATCGTTAATCGGTTGAATCTGTCGAGTTTAGTTTACGGCCTCGATTTTCCCTTGGTTTTTGTTTCTGTATTATTACAAGATTTTATTGACTGTTCGAGTCAGTGCGTGGAAATGGCGTTTGTGATTTGCACATGCGTCGGTGAGATGTTGACAGTTCCTTTTCTTTGGCTTCGGAATAACTTATCAAAGTAGGCAATTAAGAAAGTTTGAGGAAATGCTATATATTTTCGAAAACACTTTAGGTACAGAGAAAGGTTGAAAGAAGAAATTTCGCCTTAAAATAGAGAGCAAAACGAATTGTTACAAAAGTGAGAAGAGAATTAATTTCTTTTAATTCTTTCTTGTTCAGTCCCCGGTAATAATTTGGAAAAGGCCAGCAGAATGCAGTTAACAAAACAACAATATATCGTTGTTTAAAAATGTTTTGTAGCCTTGTTATGGCCAAAATTAAAGACACAAAGATAGCAAGTGAGTTAAACAAATATATTAACAGAAACAGTAATACAAACATATATAAACGAGAGTGTTACAGCAAGAATGTTCGGTCCGACTGTCAGAGCTGACTGCTGGAAACTTCCCTCTCCAAAAGGCAGTACCTGCTCCTATTTACAAGTGAGGGAGTCCATGCATGCGTGGGTAAATTAACAAAATGACAATAGTTATGATGAGAATAGCCGTTACTTTATGAGTAAACATTCAGACTTCATTGATCGAACATTTAGTGTCATTGTCGTTTGAGATTTTAAAAATATTTCTCTTTAAATTTATTTTCAGGAAAATAGACTTCTCAATTCCAGTGGTATATTCTGTCCACTCTTTTTAGTATAAATAGAAGTTTCCTTCCTCACCTTTTGTTTAAAGTAATGTGGAACATCAGGATCTAGATCAGCGTTTCTCAACTGGTGCACTCGGACAAAACGAATGGGCTCTGAAAAGTAGCCAAGTGCGCCACAAGTTAACAGAAGGGTACTTTAAGAATTATTTTGCTTAGATGCTGAGAGCTGTGACCCCCACACTACTCAGGGAGTCTACGGGACTTGAGTGAGTGTGATAGATTCATTAAAATGAGCATACATAATGAAAAAATACTGCAAATTTAATAAAAAAAAGTTTATATTATTGGATAAAAATAAATGAAATGTATTTTTTGTTTTTTAATTATTTAATTCTTCTATCTATATTCATTAATTATATCACACACACACACAGAGACACACACACACACACACACATATATGTCTGATTAAATAAGTTAAAAACGTTATGGCTGCTTATTTTCATCAGAATCCTTTCATATTCCCGAATATTTTATGCTTTAATGCACGCTCGACAAGACATTCAAACATAAAAAAAAAAAAAAGCATAAATAAAGCACAAATAAAACACACACACACACACACACACACACACACACACACACACATATATATATATATATATATATATATATATATATATATATATATATATGTAGACAAGCCTGAAGCCTAGGGTCACAATTTCACATCAATCCACTATATATATATATATATATATATATATATATATATATATATACTCGACTCTCCTGTCGAATTCGAAGTATGAGAGTCAAGCAGATCAGTTTCTAGGAACCGAAAGCCCGACATCAGCACATGAGATTTGATTATAGTGGTGAAGGTTTTGTGCAGAACCCGAATTGAAGGGCCGAATATAGACACCTGGTGCGCTACATGCCACAAGGTCCCTAATCGATCCTTCCCATTTTGAAGTCAGAGTTGTCCTGGCTATAGAGACGAGTCTGTCTTGCAATTCCTCCCACCCACCCCCGGAGGGAGAAGAATACATGGTTTTATCACGTAATAATGGATTCGAATGGATCCGATTCCTCAAGCCAAGCCGCTATCCATTACACCACCGTGCCTCCTATATACATATAAATGTCATTCCAACATAAAATAAAAAATCCATAGTGGGTAACTTCACGTTCTAATGAACGCTAAAGCACAATTGTCAGCCATAGCATTTAAACACAAAATTAAAAAAAAATCAGTAATAGATAGCTAAATATATATTTTTGCCTTACCACTGATGATGATCTCAGAAAGAGATGGAAAGTACTTGCGTAATAAAAGGGATTCTCACTGTTACAATACATTTCTTGGCTTATTTAATTGTAATATACGGAAAAATATTAGTGAATATGAAAAGATTATGATAAAAATAAGCAGATATAATGTATGTAATTTATTCAATCAGACATGCCTAAAAGAGAATTTGCTGCCTAAATACACAAAAAAATTGAATATATATATACATAAAATTTATACATATATATATATATATAAAATTTATATATATATATATATATATATATATATATATATATAAGGAACCTAATCAGTTATTAAATTCTAAAATCGAAATTCGAAACAAATGTAGAGATCGAAAACGTTGGTTATTAGACTAGATCTCCTCTCCCAAGTATTATAATATTTTATATTTTTTATTTTTATTTTTATATTATTTATTATTATTTTTTCTTTTTTTTTCGATTGAATAAATAGTTACACCCCCGTTTATCCGTGTTTCTCTTTTTTAACCCCCCTCTTTCTTTCGTCAATTTTGAATAAACGGTTCTCCCCAACCCTCTTGTTTTTTTTGTCACGTGGTTATGTTTTTTTTTTTTATTGACTATAAATATTCCGTTCTTTTGTTACCTTTTTAGACAGCCTTCCCTGACGATCCGCTTAGGTGAAACCTTGGTAGTTTTGTCTGGCTCTCTAGGTTTTATATATATATATATATATATATATATATATATATATATATATATATATATATATATATATATATTCACTTTTCTTCGTTTCTTTCTTCTTTAGCAACCTGAAGAGACTATGTGGTCGACCAGTGTTCGTCAATACAACGATCTTTCCAGGGTTATTTCAATCGTTTTAAGCAGCGGTTTCCTAAACAACTGCATCTGTATTTATGTAGTTACATAAGTAAAACACAACAATCAATATTCTGTTTCGCAAGATAAAATCATTAAAAACACATTTTTCCTACATAGTTAATTTTTTTTATTCTAACCATTGTTCCTTTCCGAAATATTTCGTTTTTTAGAAAAGGTAACTTTTCTAGAAGAAGCGAGTGAATTGTCACTAAGTGGCTAATCGATTTGCAATATGGACGTGCACTTGTGTAGATATTTACCTTTTGAATTGAACATTGTACTACAAAGACAGAGAAACATAGTTCAATTTTACATTATACGTACATTGTAAATCGACCTTCAATTTCGAAAATAATTTTTCATTATTTTTTACTTGCGTTTACTCAACTGAATCTTTAAATTAAAATTCGTAAAACAGTACATTTATTAGGTAGTTCGGAAAAACAATGTCCTATTTTAGGATAACCTTTTAGACATATTCTAACATATTGTAGTAGTTACACAAAAACATATTATTCATCCCTAATAACTAAAGTGTCATCTTTGGTAATTTTAAATTAATTTCTGAAAGAAATTAATTTAAAACATTATATATCCCTCATCTTGAAATTGAAAAAAAGAAATGTGTTTACTTTTTGTTTACATGAGTTGAAACTTGACCATAATGCTTCTCAAACTGCTACTAAGATTAACTTAGCATGGGGTGAACGTTTTTGAAGACCCGCAGTGAATCTTGAAGTTCAAGATGTTAGAGAAAGTTCATCTGCAATTGAATATCAACACCTGGAAACACTAGTTGAATAGAATTCATACCCAAGTGTCGGAGAAATGTCTCAGATAATGTGTGTCAGCATTTCAAACAATATCAGAGTCAATTTCAAGAGATTTGGCAAGGTGAAGAAACTCGATCAATGGTTTCCACACGAACACGGTGATAGTATTCAATGCACGGACGAATGGTAGATTTGTAAATGTGCAAAATGGACTCTGACAAGAAAAAATGTTCTGACATGACACAGTGACCCAACTTTCCTTGCAGTAGATGGACTTATTGATTAGATGTAGTCCCTCTAATTGAAATCAGTTGAAAAAGAGATGCCAAGAAGGTGTTGCGTGTTACTCTCCAATAGTCCAGATCAGCCATGTTGATAGTAGGCAGAACAGTTTCCTATGGTAGTTAAAGAAGAGCATTTATGTGTTGGAGGTATTCAAATTTACACTTACTATTTCCTCTTTTAATGACTGAATGCGAATGGTTTGAGGTTGTTCATAACAGTTTCTCAAATCTTAGAATCAAACTGCAGAAAACCAATATCATTACTTGTTCCGCCTAAACTTTTGCTCTATACTTGTTTTATATTTCACATTTTACCGTCGAAATCCAGTTTCGATGAGATAAGTCGTTGCAAATGAAATTAAGATAATGTTGTGTATTATCAATACGGAGAAGACATTCATACTTCCCTGATATCCATGTTAGCGAATGTTGTTTTGAATATATTGTCACAAAAGAGCTGAAAAAAGATTTGATTCCTATGCTGACATCGTCGTATGAAGATTGAACTCTGAATGGGTTTTGGATCCATAGAACATTCTCCAGTTTAGCTTCTTGAAAATATATTTTTGAAAGCAGTTGCTAATCTGCGATAGATGGTGTTCAAAATCAAATTAATATCGTGTGCGAAATCAATTTTTTGGAGGTTACAAACTGCTGCCATAACGGTAATCCTTTGTTGCCGCCGTCCACATTCAATCTTTGTTTTTACAATGAGAATTTCCCTCTGAAGACTGGGATATTCACTTTCAAATTCAAAATGTGAATGTTGATTGATCCAAATTAATGTATTTATCTTTGCAATGATATTACAGAAGTATGTGAATTTGCTTAAAAATCTGTTATGAGGAAGCATTTTTTGTATGCTTCCACGGTCAAACTACTCCTCGATTTTTTAAACACGAGTAGTTGTTTATCCTTTGTTTCCTATTTAGGATATGGTTTAATAGTTCTTTCTTCAAGGGTCATAATGGTTTAACTATCGAAACACGGGGTGAAATGATTATAAATTATTTAGAGCTTTCCTTTGAATAAGTACTTGCAACCATCCAGAGAATGATCACCATCTCTCCAACGCGCTTGGACTTTGTCAAATCTAAATTATTTTCATTGGAGAATCTAGGTGTTTTATCAAATTTAACTTGAGCTCCTTGATAAAATCCAATGAAGAATCAGCGATATTATTAGTCCTGATTTGGCATCTCCACCACATTTACACATCCTTAAGGTTTCCTCTCTGTGTCTTTTGTATAAATACCTTCATGGTAATTGTTCGGATGTGTTCTTTGCTATGGTACCTAGACATTTTGGCGGTTCGGCTTCAGCTACTTTCTCACCGCCGTAAGGTTACTTCCGTGTTTTTTCTATAAATACTTTCATGATAATTGTTCGGGTGAGGTCTTCGCTATGGTACCTAGACGTTTTGAATTTAAGCGCAGTACTAGACTGGTGTTGAGATCTTATCAAATTACTGTTGGGCTAGCTAGATGGTGACGTAAGTTCTATGCTAACAGTTTCTTTTTTCGAATTTCTCACTCGCAGAACTCCCTTCCGGCTCTATACTTCCAGCCAATTCCAGCAAAAATTTTCAATGCAATGTCAATCGCTAGCTTCTGACCTCCTGATTACTCTTTCCTCTTCTGGTTCATTATTAATGTTTCAGTTCCTAATTCTTCCGCACCCTGTAAACCCCCCACCCTGTGTCTTAGTGCCTTTACTGTCTTGCATTGAGTGATAACGATATAAAAAAAGAACCCTGAGATTTTACGCCTACAATGTTTTTCTCTCTCTGTTTTCTATATTCTGCTACGGCATGGGCGATTATGGCTCCCTAAATCTTCTAGTCTTTTGTAATACTTGCTTTTTGACGATTCCTCTTTGTCTTTGTTTGATTTGCTCCATCATCCGTCTACTCAGTCTATTCCCATTGCTTCCTTCTCGATTTGCGCTGTGAGTGTTTAATTCTCCAAACATTGTTTTCTTACACCAAAATCTCAAAAAGAGATGAAACATATTCTTTAGAATAGTGTTCCTTCGACCAATATTCCTTAGACCAGTGTTCCTTAGACTAATGTTCCTCAGATGAATGTTCTGGATCCCGACTTGAAATGGGTTGGATCTTTTTATGTTTGTTTTTCGTTCATTTCTGAATAGAAAGGAACAAATGTAATCCCTTTCACTCAAAGAGTAATCTTTTATTTTCACTTTCCTATCCTGTCTTGACTGCATTTTCTTTCGAAAGATAATAAAATGATGGGACATTCGTAATCCTCGTTGAATCCTCCTGGAATGGACGAAATTACTGTCATCGGAATTATAGGGTTTCATGCTTTTATGGAGCGTACTTGTGATTGGACATTTGTCGGTCGTACCTAATTCTCGTACAACTGCATAAAACTTACGAATATCAAACAGTGTCCCTGGGACCTAAACACAGCGCCTACGAACACAACAGCTCTTATTTTTGGAAGCTTTGGCTTAAAAACCCATTAATGCTCAGCATCTCATATTTTAAAATACTTTAAATGAAATATAATTTAAACATAAATATTGAATGATATTCTAATATTTTTTATTCGAAAAGAACTTTCATTTTAAAAGTATAGCTGCTATTAAGAAAGTTTATATACATTTTGGGAACGCTATCTATCTATCTATCTATCTATCTATCTATCGCAGTCTCTTCATATATACGTAGCTTGATTAGTTTGTCCATATCTATCTATCTTTCTATATATCTATCTATGAAAGAGAGAGAGAGAGAGAGAAAGTGAAAGAGAGAGAGAGGGAGCGGGGGAGAAAGAGGGAGCGGGGGAGAAAGAGGGAGCGGGGGAGAAAGAGGGAGCGGGGAGAAAGAGGGGGGGGGAGAAAGAGGGAGCGGGGAAGAAATAGCAAAAGAATGATGGACAGAGAAGGGAAGAGAAAAATCAGAAAGCTGTGGTTTGAAATAAAATAAAAAAGAGAAAAGTGAAATGTTAGAGAAGTTTTTGAAAGAAAAAACAAAATAAAATTCTAAAACGAAAGCGGGGAAGTTGTGGGGAGGGATATAAAATAAGAGGTTAAAAAAAAGGGATAGCCGTTGAAAGTGAAAGAGATATTGTCATACAAAACAATTAAATCTTGCCACTATCTTATATACGTGTCTGCACAAGTCAGGCTCATACGTCAATTAACGCTGCAGACATGTTCTTGAGAAAAGAATCAAAAAGCCTCACAAGATGTCATTGAAACCTTGTATAAATAGTAATGTTTTCTAAAGTTAATCCAACCTGAAATAGTCTTTGCCAAGAAGTAATAATTAATAAAAGCTTGTCTCACAGATCATTACTGTTACAGTTGTTTGATTTGCCCACGTAGCACCTCCATTAATGGCCTTGCGATTAATGGCTGCCTGCTTCTAGTAGACTAGTTGTTTTCATCTTTCTACAAACTACAGATCAAGAATGCTAATGTCTATGGTAATAATAGCCTTTTCCTTATAAGGAAACATTCGCTATTAACTGACCGGGTAGGCTGTGCTACTGTGGGATCCAGAACATTCATCTAAGAAACATTCATCTCAGGAACTTTCGTTTAAGCTACGCTGGTCTAAGGAATATTGGTCTAAGAATATTGGTCTAAGGAAATTCATCTATCTTCTATGACTCCTTTCACATGAACTATCTTGTTAACTACTATAATACAATCTGTACAATAGGCGATCCAGAACATTCATCTAAGAAAGATTCATCTAAAGAATATACGTCTAGAGAATATTGGTCTAATGTAGGTTGTGGAAAACAATGCATACTAATAAATGCTTATAAACTACTTGTTTCATCAATAATTAACGTGTCTTAATAATTATTAATAATAATAACTATTAAATAATAACAATTAATTATTAATAAGTCTTAAATATTATTCTGTAATATCGTGAATATCAATAAAAATTGAATATTTTGTACATGAATTTATTAAAAAAAAAAATTATTATAGACCAATTGTCCTTGGGCGAGTATTCCATAGACCAATGACCTTAGACGGGTATTCCATAGATAAATGTCCTTAGACAGGTTTCCTTTAGACCAATAATCTTTAGACGAAGGTTCCTTAGACCAATGTTCCTTAGAACAGTGTTCCTAAATTCTGCTACTGGCCGATAAAATTTTCAATATCTTTCCCTTAAAACAATTTTTCAGAAAAATAGTTTTTTTTTAAATCCCGTAATTGTTATTGCACTTCCCAGTATTTATGGTAGATTACTTCGTAACATTTTGCTTGAAATATTGTGGAGGGTCAATATATTGATTATGTCATTTTCTTCTTTTTGAATTACATTTGCTATCAAGTTTAGTTGTTGATATTGTTGAAAGCCCTCAAGTTATAGGGTTTCTATTTCATTGGTACAGTTATTTGTCTGTGATTATGTGGTACCGATCCATCAGGTCCAAAGTAGGATAGTACTCGTTAAGACCTACAAGCTTTATTCACTCGAAGCCATTTTAATCATAGACCTCAAAAAAAGTAGTAATTAAAAAAAATGCTCTGTCTCTTCAGGCCTTAGTCGATATTAACTCTACATAGATAACTTTTCTGGGTATTGCTTAATATCTTGGGAAAGGCATTGCTTTCCCATTGCTATCTTTAGGGTTTGGAATTTAGAGCATTCCTTCTCTTAGATTGGTTGCCACCAAAGCTAAATAGTCAAGTCTACCCTGGTATTTAACTTATAACTGTTGTAAAGAAGAAACGGATTCATGCCTTTTCCAAGGACAATTATGCGAAAGTAAGCGCAAGAGACTCGGTCGAAATTTGAACGCGGTTCGCCGATTCCACCTTCCGAGCCGATATCCGTTACACACAACCGAGAAGTAAAATGATCTTGTGTCGTAATTAGACTTTCTTAGTGACAAATATAATGATTCATGTGCAGCAAATAACCAAGTTCCGTATGAGGCCAGAAAAAATGGGGAATAACGTGGAAGAAAGACTGATAAGGCAGATAGATAGATAGATAGATAGATAGATAGATAGATAGATATGAACAGACTGGGATAGATAGATAGATAGATAGATAGATAGATAGATAGATAGATAGATAGATATGTATGTATAAAGGTAAAAGACAATAGGAAGACTGTATTATTAGCCGACACGTTTCGTCCAATGTGGACTTTTCACGGCAAAAACGAAATGAATTTATTAAAAACAAAGTAACTATTAACAACAAAAGAAAATTGTCCTTAGCAACTAAAAGAATTTAAAAAGAAACGTTATTATATTCATATTGTCAACTGAAAATTACGTCAAGTACTATCAAGTGTGGAAATATTTGTGTCTTACTGATAGATTTTTTTACTTCTGTGGCAGTGGAAACTTCTGGGGTTATTGGCCCTCGTTCGATGGCGTTCCTTCGGAGGATTGGCGCGATTTCGTCTCGCGAAACGGAGTGGCTCTTGCAGCGTGTCTCAATGGCGATGTTTCGAGGTAATGCTTTCTCCATCATTGCGACTGGCAGAGGATAGAAAAAATTGTTTATATTTACTTTGTTCAAACTTTTTTTTTATTGTTGTGTTGCCGAATTCAACCATTTTCTTTTGATTTCTTGATACAGTTGTGTACGTTTGCTTCCGTGAGTAGTAATTCTGTTAGGAAAGGTGAAATAGGGACAAACCCTGTGCGTAGATTAATATTTGGATAATATTCAATGGCGACACTCTCGAGGATTTTCCTTCTGAGTGAGTTATTTTAATTCTTATGAATGTAGCATTTTTAAAATCAAAATTGTGGTTGAATTTATTTCTATGTATGACTAATACATCAGTTAAGTTGTTTTTTGTGAGGTCTCTTTTGTGATCATATAGGCGTTTTTTTTTTAATTTCTGCTTGTTTCTCCAATATACTAGGAGGAACAGTTTTGACAATCTATTTTGCAAATGCTATCTCACTCTGTTTATATCTATAGATATAAATAGAGTGAGAGATAGATAGATATGAACAGACTGAGATAGATAGATAGATAGATAGATAGATAGATAGATAGATAGATAGATAGATAGATAGATCACATTACTGGGCAATCTGCAAAGCCAAGATTCACTAAACTAGCAATAGAAGCTCTTAACCGGCTCATGAATCTTAGTAGATATTTTACCAGAGTTACTTCTCTCTGATAAAACGTTACATTAGTGTGATATAGCATGAGTTGGGAGACTAATTGACTCTAACGAGGGAGTTTTTGTTTGTTTGTTTTTTTTTCTTTCTCACTTTTCTGTCACGCCATCTTTTCTTCATCCAGCCACGAGAAGCTGCATCTAAATCCCAACCAAGTGAGAGTCATCCTACATTCCGGTCAAGGCGTAGCGGCCACACGATATGGGGATTTAAAAGGGGGCGAGAAAGTGAATTATCTGAAATGACACAGAGCAAAATAAAATGTATTTATCTAGAGATTATTGTTTATGTAGACTTAGAACACACGCACATACACACACATACAGAGAGAGAGAGAGAGAGAGAGAGAGAGAGAGAGAGAGAGAATGCTTGTGTGATAATGTTGAATATGATAGTGCAAACGACATCAATTTTGTCATGCAGACTATTGAAGAATGATAAAAGTAAAATTTGATGGGATTTTAAATGAGAAGCACATTCAAATCGTGTCATCACACATAGAAATAAACAAAAAGACGAACAGTCAATATTCATTGCATTTTAATTAAAACAAAGAATAATTGAAGGTGAATAAAAAGCTGGATGAATATCAGGGTCTTCCCAAAGAACTAAAATGAGTGGAAGATGAAGGTAACAGTTGTGTTCATAATTACTGGAGCACTTGGAACAGTTCTGGAAAAAGATTAGGGAAATCGCAAAAATGATGGCGAACTGGATCCATTCCATCAGCAGCAAGGAATATTGAGTAAAGGTGACACTTCATACTCAGCAACGGGTGAAAAATTAATATTTTCTAATGAATAGAAAGATGATATTTTAATAATTAAAGGTTTTTAATAAATTCATAGAATATTAAAAATAAAAGGCAAAAATATAAATAGAAATAAAAAATTCAATTATAAAAAAAAATATTGATTATAAAAATTAATTTATAATTGAAAATAATGAAACTAACATTAAAAACTAAAAAAATCGTAAATAAGACAAATGTAAAACAGAAAGAGAGAAAAAGGATAAAGATCAATGCAGATGAAGATATTGAATGAGAGAATAAAAAGGAACAGAGAGTGAGAAAAGAGAGAGAGAGAGAGAGAATAATTAGAGATTAAAAAGACATAGAGAGTGAGAAAAATAAAGAGGATAAAAATAGAAATGGAAAGAGCGAGAGGAAAGAGCGAGAAAAATGTGAGAGTGAGAACGAAGAGGGTGAATGAGAAGAAAAAGAGAATGAGAAGTGAAAGCGAGCACGAAAGACAATAAAAGTTTAAGTAGCGAAGTGTGCACGCGCGCGAGCGCGAGACTGACAGAGAGAGAGAAAAATAAATTAAAAGTCAGATCTAGAGAGAAGAATGAAAGGGAGGGTGAGTCCAGAGAAGAGCGTGATAAGGAAGAGTGAGAGAGAAGTGAGAGAGGTTATGAGAACAGAATCAAATCGAAGAGAGAGAGAGAGAGAGAGAGAGAGAGAGAGAGAGAGAGAGAGATCATAAAGTGCCAAGAGAAAGAGAGACATATATACCCTGTGTGACGAATTATTATCAAGATGACAATTTTCCATTTTGTTCAAAAACTACACGTTGGAATTTCACGAAAATTTCACAGAATGATGGCATCAGTTATATGCGCGTGCTGTCAAAATCTGTTAGGTTCTACGCAAATGTAAGGAAACCGCAGCCATTTGCATGAGTAACACGATACTTTAGTGTTCCAAATTATTAACGAGTGACATCATAATCGTGCATTGACGGGTCGCAATTGCGAGAAGTTTGTTATAACATCTGAACTTGCAAAAGGTAAATGAACATTAGAAATATCTAAAATGATTGGAAGATATCACCAAATTGTGAAAAGTTATGTTGCAGCTCCTACGATGTTACGTAAGATGGCCGATGAGGATCACTCGGGGGTTGTTAGTTCTCTGTGGCGAATTAAACGTGAAGCTGTAAATAACCTAGCAGAGAAATTTTCAGACATATTAGAGAAATAACTGCGTCCAGAACTAATTGATGTCGTCTTCTGAAAAAGGTCGGGAAATTATTGAGTTCAGTGGCAACGCGTCTATTGGCAAAAAGACACATACAGAGCGTCTGGAATGGGCTGAAGATGACATGAAGGTCGACTTCGCCAAGGTTTTGTTCACGGATGAATCTCGTGCTACCATTGATGGCCCTGATGATTGGAGCGGATGTTGGGTTGTAAACAGAAACATCGTCATCAACACTTGAGATTACAACAAGGAGGAGGATATGTCATGATTTGGGCTGGTATTAAAAGAATTATCATGGTTGTTCCGTGGAAAGTTCCTGACGGTACTGAAACGACTGCACGTACTTATATAGCCTTCCTGAAAGTTTACCTTTAACTTTGGTTAAAAAGCAAAGGATTGTGTCCAGGAGAACCATTATATTTATGCAAAATAATGCTCCCTCGCATGTACTGCATAAAACTACGAAGTACCTGTAACAATTAGGTTTCTGTGGACCTTGGAAAATGAAATGGCCTGCCAATTCTCCAGACTTAAAACCAATCGAAAACTTGTGGGGTAATCTGAATCGACGGATTTACGAGAATGGGCGCCAATTTAGAAGCAAGAAGGACTTGTCAGGCAACAGTGAATTTATTATATAGAATTACATCAGGAGATCCAGAAATTGACATGTTCCATGAACCAGCGCCTTATCCATATCATTTCAAGAAGAGGATCACATATCCCTTATTAACCAGGTCAACTATTATTTTTTTTTTAACTCTGTGTAATTCTTGTCAGTTACTGTATGTCTCCATAACAATCTCTACATGAAGCAATTAAAGCGTTATTTTCTTGTTTACATGAGATTTAATAACATTTCGCTAATAATTTGGAACAGTTATAATTTAAGTAAATTAGGTAAATGGCTGTAGTTCCTGTGTATTTTTGCAAGGTACGTGCATATAACTATTGCCATCATTCTGTGAAAATTTCGTTAAATTAAACCTGTAATTTTTTAACAAAATGGAAAATTGTCACCTCGTTAATAATTCGTTACACAGTGTATATAGAAAGAGTTAATGATTGAAGAGAATGAATAAAAAGAGAAAACGGGGTAAGAGATAGGCGAGAAGAATAAAGAGTGAAAAGAAAGAGAGGGAGTCAAACAAAAGAAAATGTAAAAATAATGACGGAAGGAAGAGAGAGTAAGAAGATAGATTGAGATCATTTTTAGCAAATTAACAACATCAAGATTATCTCTGAGATCATCAAAGAAGAAGAGTAATCTTTTTCGATTTCTTCCTGCCATGAGAATATTTTTGAAGGGCACGCTCTCTTTGTCCCATAGAAATTCGAAAGGATCACCCTAGCCAGCCCACACCTGGCCAGATCAAATAGCGATACACAGAGATATAATAACATAAAGAACAAGTAGAAAACAAAATCTCAATTTAACATGTTATAATATATAAAATATATGGGAGGAACATTTTTGGACGTTTAAGATTAATAGACATCGTCTCCTCAGCAGGTTTCAGAATGAAATTAGAAAATAGTGAAAAACTCGATAAATCTCAGGAACGTAGCAGATAATATATTGAAATGGGGAAATATGGATGTGATGAACGCTTTCCTGATGCCACAAGCGCTTCATTTTGTTCGAAAAAAAGTAATTTAAAATCCAAAGATTTGACTTTATGTAATGAGAGATATTTTAGATCATTATTATCAGCAAAAGGATGAGCCCAAAATGAAAAGTATAGCTCAAGGATACTCAAATCAAACAAGTGCAGAAATTTAAATATCTGGGAAGTGTTCTAACAGAGGACGGAAAGTGTAACACTGAGATCCGAAGATGTATTGTGATGGCCAAAGATGCATTCTAAAAGCTAAGCAGAGTATTAAGACAGAATTTCGTTAGAAACAAAGAAAAAAAGTACTGAACTGTGATACTTGTCCTCCTGTATGGCAGAGAATGCTGTATAATCTCCTCAAATATGACAGTTGAAGCAACAGAAATATGCTTCTACAGAAAGATGCTGAGGATAACATGGTCCGAACGTGTGAACAACAATGAGGTTTTGGAGAAGAGGAAACTTATACGTAACATCAGGAACAGGCAGTTGAATTTTCTGGGGTACATAATGTGGAGGGGAGCTTTCAAAAACCTGATACAGGACAGAAGGAAAAAGAGACAGAAGGAAAGCAGCGTGTAATATTCTTGATGGCTTTGAGCAAATGGATGACAGAACAGGGTTTGAGAGAAATAACAAAATGACAAAACTTATTAAGAGCTACAAGAGACAGGAAAATGTCGAAGGTCATCATCGCCTACGTCCTGAAGTTTTCCAATAATGAGATTTAAACTCCTGACCTGAATTGGGCGATCTGTTTATTTCGAAGATATACAGAAATTTACTTTTCTCTAGGGCTGATATTCACTAAATAGGCAGTCACGCCCTCTTAGTCGTGGTTTAGACATCCAGTGGGCTCTGAGCGGTAGGAGGCGATTAGTAAAAAATAAAGGTTCTACATGTTGTCAGGTTAGTATTATCTCTATCTATAAAAGGCAGGATGTGTGTGTGTGTGTGTGTGTGTGTGTGTGTGTGTGTGTGTGTGTGTGTAACGAATGCACGGCCGCAATTTTCGACGGATTTGCACCAAAATTTACATGCACATGCTCCAAGTTAGTAGAAAGGCCAAGACCGACTTTGCATTTCCCAACTCCCATCGATAGTGGAAATAATCGATTTTTTCATGCTTCTAGGGCAGTTTTCATGTAGTTTGCGGTCATTTTCTACTGGCCAGAGTGAGAGCCTATAGCTGGCTTCCACGAATAGGCAGGAAGATTCTATTGGCCAGCGTGAGAACCAATAGCTGACTGACACGAATGTTAACTAGCATGCTAGCATGCAAAAAAAAAAAAAAAATCGATAGCTGCATTCGTCACAAGAGGGAAAAATTTAAATCTGCATGGCACTTTACTCCAATTGGCTCATTCGCTTGCTTAAACTCAACGTTGATCCTAATTCCGCAGAACTGGGTTGGGTGTGAAAAAGTATTTGTTGTTAACATTCTTTTATCATTCGGTTTTTCCAGTTACGAGTCCTTTTTTTTAAAGCTGATCGTTCTATGTTAATTTTGTTTAGTTCTTTTTTCGTAACAGATTTAATGTTTAGTATAGAGCTTAGAAAAATTTGCAGTGTGAGATAGGCAAGAAGTAAGGCATGTAGCAACATCAGCACGGCAAAGGGCACTTCTTTAAAGGCAAGAAAGGGCAAAAATATATAAAAAAGTCAAGTAATAGCGATTGCTGTATGAGTCGTACGATTTTTGAATCAAGCAAGGGCAAAGCCGTCTCATGCTGCTAGTATTAGAATAAAGTTAAACATATCTATGACAAAACATGGTTTTATTTCGAAGTTAAAAGTCCGAATGTATATTTGTATGCTGCTGACGTTATCTAGTTAGCACAAGCCCCAACAAGACAAGACAGCCAACATTTGCAGAGGTGTATAGGTATAGCGATATAACTCCAGGTGTTCATATGTTGTTAGATTAGCTGTTTCGAATCTGCATTATACCAAATATCAAGAAAGAAGTATCTCCGTATGGGCCTGGCAGATAGCCCTAGGGATGTGATCTAAGAACCAAGGGAGTGACAGCTAAGAAAACTTTAGAAACTCCTGCGCGAGGGCATGTGAATTAGTATTTATACAATGTTTCCAAGGTCAAATGCAAATTACTTGGGCAGTTCCTCATGCACTACTGTTCTTACCCAATCATGTCTACTTGAACCATCTTTATTAACTAATCTAATTAACTTTATTAAAACTTAGTAGGCACTTTAAAGACTCTTTTCTGTCTATCTTGTCTATTTTGATTTTAGTATTTATTATGGGGATCAAGTGACAGAAAGCTATTTAACTACTCCTCAGCTCCCGTCAGGATTATTGTCGATTTTAATAATTCTCTTGTGTTAAGTTTCAATGTTTTTTGAGTTTTTAATTCTTGTACTCAATTCTTGTACGCAAGATTCACTGAACTGTTTTAATAATTATGGGTACAAATTCTTTGGCAAGGATGAAATACTTATTCATTTCTTCTTCTTCTTCTTAGTAGTAGTAATAGTAGTAGTAATAATAGTACTATTAGTAGTGGTACCATATTGCTTTCCTAATGAAGATTCTAAAAAATGGTAAATAACAAAGGAATAATTTAACGGAAATATTACGAAAAACCACAGAGAATGGATCGAAAATGAAAATCTTCGGTAAGTACTTTAGAGACAAGATCGAAATCTCAAAAGAATCAATATTAAAAAAAATCGAACCCCACTGGGAAATCGGTGATATTCTTCCTAGCGCAATGAAAAATGAAAATGCTGGGCGTGGAAATCATTTTTTTTAATTCCTTGCAAAAAATCTTTATAGTAAATCCATTGGAAAATAAGAGCAGAGAAAAGAAAAAAAATATCGGAAAAGGTTTTTTTATGGTTGAACAATTTTCAATGATTGAGGATAGCTGGCTAAATGAATGATTAAACGGGTTCATTTTGATTGGCTGTGAAAGTATAGGTCTTTATTGCTTGAAGAAACAGCATTCAATCGGTTGTAAACAGTAGCAGCCGCTTTAGATAGAATTCAGTATAAAGAGATTCACTAAAACTATCTGCCCAATCACTTCATAAAATATTTTTAAATATATCAACATACACACAAAGTATTGTTGGCAAGTTCATGGAAGTGAAACAACAATTCCAGAAATCGATATTCAATTATTTACTATTTTGCCTCCGTTTCTTCAGATCTAGTTATGTATCTATTTGAACACATTCGATATGAATGTATTGAATCTGGTGCAATACCAAATGGAAGAGAATAAAAGCATGGAAATTGTGTGAATACCGATCTCTCGAGTGGGTAGAACATGCTTACTTTGATTATCAGAAAACAAAATCCTTGCAGTTACCTGGGTTTGAACTGATCAGTCATCTGTATCAGAGAGTGATCCTATTTGTTGGGTTGGTGCATAATTATCAAGCGTTTTTATACTAAATATTTTTTAAAACCGCCTGATAATTAGGCACAAACACAATAACTGTTATCTTACAAAGTTATTTATCATATTATCTTAGTTCATATCTATCTATCTATCTATCTATCTATCTATCGCGAAAAGACAAATAAATTTAGACACCTGGAACATATTTGCTGTGAAAGTTATCAACTTCATCAAGAAGTGATATTTGATATTTAATCCTCAGGCCAGGTTTTGATGAGCAGATTGGGTGAAGGACATTTTAACACCTCCCAGGCTTATATTTATTTTAAATTTACACAGTTGGTGCATTATTTAAAAAGGTATGTGGGTCTAGCTATTTCTGCATTGGCATAGAAACTTTTCCAGTACTACCTCACATATGATGCTATGACAGAGGCCATTTAATAGTTCATCTTTTCACAACGAGACTGTCATAGTTAAATTAAAGGATCTCTCAACCAAGCAGAAATCAAGCTTTATTCAGCAACACAATGAAAGTGTGAGCGGTAGGGACGTTACCAAGATGTTAAATGTCCTATGGGAACGAATATTCTCAAGTTGAAGAAGTTTGGCATCACCAAAAACCTTCATCGAACTGGCGCTCCGCGGAAAATGTGTTATGGAGTCCTCCCTTTTTTCATATAAGTGGACTCGACCAAAGTGTTACTTGGACTGCTGCCGTTAAATGCCCAGAGTTAGACAGTCAGTCAGAGAGTGAGTAGAGATAGGAAGAAGACTGAGACTGAAATTGTGAGGTAGGGTAATAGTGTGAGGTAACCGTTTATGGAAGTCAGTTACAAGCACGTGGACTCTAAGGAAGTCCTACTTCGAGACTCTATATATCTATATGTTATTGCTACTAACCGCGTTCCTAAGATTTACTAACAGTATTACCCTTTGTATTATTGTGTAAATACATTTTATTTCTTATATTTAATTATTGCGTTTGTCATTCATTGGAGACCGAATTTGATCTCGGAATCCACAACAAAATGTCTTCATAAACAAATCGAAAAAGGCTCAGAAAAGTAAAAACGAATTCAATAATGTTGTCAGGGTAGTATTATATTAGAATAAAGTTAAATATATCTATGACAAAACATATGGTCTTATTTCGTTTTGTTGGCCGAAGTTAAAAGTCCGAATGTATATTTGTATAAACTGCTGGCGTTATCTGGTTAGCATGAGTCCCAACAAGACGAAACAATCAACATTTGCAGGGGATCAATGCTCTAGGTGGGTAGGTGTAGCGATATAATCCCGGGTGTTCATATATTGTTAGATTAATTGTTTTGAATCTGCAGTATACCTAATATTAAGAAGTATATCCGTATTGGCCTGGCAGATGGCATCAGGGATGTGATCTAAGAATTGAGTGGGTGACAGCTAAGAAAACTTTAGAAACTACCGCTCGTGGGCATGTGAATTATGAACATACAATGTTTCCAAGGTCTAATGCAAATTACTTGGGCAGTTCCTCATGCATTACTGTTCTTACCCAATCATGTCTACTTGAACAATCGTTATTCTCTAAGTAATTTCATTAAAACTAAATTTAAAGATTCCCTTTTGTCTTCGTGAGAGAAGCATTTGTTATTTTGTGCATCTTGTCTATTTTGGTTTTAGTATTTATTATGGGGATCAAGTGACAGAAAGCCATTTAAATACTCTTCAAGCTTCCCTCAGGATTATTGTCGATTTTAATAATTCTGTTGTATTAAGAGTTTCAATGTATTTTTTCTAGGCAGCTGTTAATCTTTTTTCTTAATATATCACCTGTGTAAATGCAAGAACTGGAAGTATATTAAACAGCTTGCAAGTGTCTAAATAATTCTTTTTTTCATTGCATATCTGTTTATAATTTAATTTTAGTCTATCTACTTGAGTTTTTATTACAGTCTATCTATCTATCTATCTCAGTCTGTTCATATTTATTTATCTTTAAATCTTAAAATGAGAATGGAGTTTATATGTTCGCCTGAACATTCTGATATTTTGGGGATGGTTCAAGTCAATATAAAAAATATTAACGAAAATATTTATTGATTCTTAATCAAATAGTCATTACCGGTTGGAAGACATTACAAATTTGGTTCACCTATCAAATTTAAAATGCCTTTCTTTTCTTACAATAAGCGGTATGTAACTGCGTCCTGCAAAAGTTGGCATTAAATGTAACAATTTTTTGCTCGTAATATTTCCTTAGCTGCAAGGTTGTTGTGAAAGAATTATTTATCCAAGTCATTCGGTACATAATATTTTTATTGCCAGTTATCGTGTCTCATGTTTACGATTAAACTTTTCATCATATGGCAAGGGTACAACAGCATGAAAGGGGGATTCATGCTTTTCCAAATGACAATCATAGAATAGAAATATAACTAACCATACATGAAATTCAAATTCGGTTTCTCGATCTAACATTTCTGTTACACCTTCGCCTTCTTTCTCAAGTACCACTTCCGGCGTATGAGACTACAACATCAACACACAAAGCGTTGATGCTTTGGTTTCTATACCAAGTAACCTTTTCCAATACCAAGTAGGTTTTTCTCGGGATGGAGTTGGTATGCCCATGCTCAACCAATTTTGAATTCAGAGTTGTCTTTCTCCTAGACAGGTTGCCAGACTGGTTAAAATATTTAACCCATAGATAAGAGGAGAAAAGGTGGATTCATGCATTTTCTCAATGGTGAAAGTGAGAGTAACAAATTCGATTTGAATTCAAACCCGGTTCGCTGATTTTTCGTTCTGAGCTGCGAAACATTGTACCACCTTACACATCCGATGTATATGTAGGAATGAAATTTTTTTCTCTGATTCCTTATAACCCAATTTGTCAGAAACAGTTACAGGAGAAGGCGTGTAGTAAGCAACTACCTCGTTGCAATTACGCATTGAAGAAAATGGCTTTTGTACGTTAAAGGAATGTCTTTCATGTGTAAATGAATAAATGTGTCATGCAACCGAATTACCAATTCAACTTCGTAGTTTATTTAAAATGTGCTGTAGAATTCTAATTAAATTTGTACGATGACTGTATGCAAATGTTTACAACATTTTAGTAGGACTAAACTTTACTTTCATGTGATTTCAGAAATATAATTATTTATTTACCCCAAAATTATTTAACCGTCCGATGATTGCTTTGTACTTGCCACTGTTAGTCACTGTAAAATCTTTTCAGTCTAGCAATATGTTCTCGTTCTTTTCTGTGTTGGTTTTCTGTTTTGATTTTTCAGGTTGTCTTGAATCAATAATTGAGTTAAACTTGTTGTCTGAAGAGGATGCAACATTTTTTCATTTTACTGGTTCCTTCACACTTAAGAATGATTTTGAGTAATTAAATTTTTGCTCATTTTAGGTTAAGAACAAAGGAGAATTTCCATTACTGAGTAAAAAAGCCATTTTATTACTATTAACTTTTCCAAGTACTTGTGTGAAATGGGATTTTCCACATTAACTCAATTTAAGACAAAGGACAGTAACAGGCTTAACATTGCACCTGATATGCATGTAGCATTATCTTCATGTGATCCCAATTGCAATCAGCTGCTTATGAACAAACAAGCACACCCATCACATTTATTCAAATACTATTTACTTTGGCTTTGTGTCGGAATTTCCTTTAAATTTGTTTTTCTAAAAGTAATAATTTATATTCATATAAATAGATATATACAATTCCAATATGTGCAGATCATAAGAAATATACATAGAAAATGTTGATATTAAATATAAATGAACCTAGTGAACAGAGTTTGTCTTTGATTCTTTGACACGTAGATATAATGGGGGTCACAATGCAAAATGTGGTTCTTGCTGCGGGTTGAAGCAAAAAAAAATTTGAAAAATGCGGCTCGAGAGCACCAACTGTTTTCGCTGTTTTGGTTGATTTGTTTTGTTTTCTTTTTGGGTGCTTAATTGCTTTTTTTCTTCTTTTCGGCAAGTCTATTTTATATTAATTTTTTTCCTTTCCGGATATTTTCTATATTTCGTGACATTTTCCTGGTTTCCGGTTAAATTTTGAACATAAATTGGTCAATGTTTGAATACTTTGGTCTTTCAAAAGCCATTCTCAAAGTAATTTTGTTTTTGTTTTTGTTTTTGAAAATGTATGAAACCGATATAGCGCAAAAGGCAAAATCACTTTAATAATGCCTGGTGAAAGCCGAAAGTAATTAAATATTGGATAATTTGGAATTAAACTTTTGCCTGAAAAATGGTTCAAAATATAGAAAAGAAACAAATCCTTTGCAAAAAAATTTCCTTGGTATTTAACCAAAATTCTGAAAAAAAAAAAAAAAAAAAAAGGCCTAAAGACAAATTTGCTTACTCAATAAAACAAACTGCTCGAAGCCTAGATTGCCTAGATCAAGCCAAAAACGATTAACAACATTTAATCTTATGAAAAAGATGGCTCGTCGTAACTTGAGTTTCATGCTCATGTGATCTTCACGAACGAAAATGAAAGAAGAGAGAGGCGTTATATATATATATATATATATATATATATATATATATATATATATATATATATATATGTGTGTGTGTGTGTGTGTGTGTGTGTGTATAAATATAACTGCTGATCTAGCTCCTTTATATTGCTTTCATTGAAGACTAGTCACTGCGATTATATTTTTCTTGCATTCGTATACATGATTTCTTTTTTTGACATGGAGTTTGTAAGAACTAGACCAAATAAACTGTGTATGTGAGTGCTTTCGGCTAATCTATTAGCCATTATTAAGAATCTTTTGCCTTGACGAAGATGAGGCTTGTAAAGATCTGAACACAGTCTCATTTTCAGAGTTATTGGGTCGTACTATCAAGGAATAATTGGAATGCACCAGAGGATAAATTTTAAATGGTAAAATTATTCCGAGAATCGTTTTGAAGTGGTGAAATGAAATAGTTACACGTAATCGGTGTTTAGTGTCGATAGCCATCAAAATTTGGATGGATTTTATGTGTAGAAAATGCAATGACGCCACGTCAAAGTTTGATAGAATGAATTGCCGCCATACCAACACCAGACCACAAGCAATTATAAATAACTTCAACCCAATCAAATCACATTTAAAAAAAAAAAATGAGTCAAGTGTTATGATTCATGTTCAAGGAAACATTGTTTTCAATATTTCATTTTATTTAATTTCATTTAATTTATATTTCTATATTTTTCCTTGGTTGTTTTAAAATTGTTTTTAAGCCATAATTTCCCAAGATTGACATTTATTGCTACCCTCTAGCGTTCTTTCGTTCCGGTTGACTGATTCGATGAAGAGCAAACGAAAAAAAAAAAAAAAAGAAAAGATTGCAGATGATAAAAGAACGGTCAATTATTTGGTAACTGACATTTTTTTGTCAAATATTTCCGTTTGGAAACTTTTCAGCCTTTTCGATCTCAGCTTCTTTTTTCTGAACGTGTTTTTCTATTTTCATCCTCTTTTCATTTTTTTTCCAATTTCATCTTTTTTTTTTCATTTCTTTTCTTTTCTAATGTTTCTTAATCATTACATTTCTAATTGTTTCAAATTTCCTTTCTTCCACGGATTCCCTTTCATGTTTTCTGTCCTTCCTTCTTACACCGCTCTCCTCTAAACACCTTTTGTCTTCTGTTTCAAATATTTCACGGCAAAATCATTTTTTCTTCTCTATTTGCTAACAATATATTCCCATATGTAATTCTCAGACGTTGTCTATGATTTAACACTTTGCGATATGTAAGAAAAATAGAGACATGCACAAAACCAATGCTGGACACGCACATCTTTCGAAAAGGTTTTCTTTTTTCATCTCCCAAAAGACAAACATAAAAATATTTCTTATGGACGCTTTATTACCATTTCTACTTTTAAGTCTCAGTTTTTTCTTCTGTTCTTCATTTATGAGGAGCATAAAAATGTTTGAGGTTCTTTTACTTTATTTAATGGAAAAGAAAGATGAAGACAAAAATAAAAAACACGTGATCATCATGCAAGCAGCAATACCTTGTTTTTAAATTTAAAATGTTTACTATAAAATGCCAAGATGGCGACTACTGATTTTTTCCATTTTTAAAGTTATTATTTTACCTTGTCATCTGTAAATAATTAATTTTCTGTTTTTTAAGGACATCGATTAAATATTTTCTTTTGCTGGTGATTAAAGCCTGCCCACGGGTTTTTATTTCTATTTCATATACTCTGGTTTATTTTCATAGTGTTTACTGAGTTATCTTAACTCAGTAAACACTATGAAAATATTTATTTCTGAAAATGTTTCAAAAGCGTTTCTAATAATTCTAGTTTCTCTTCTGGTCGCATTTTCTTAGATGAAAGAAAATCTTCAATCATTATTTACATTGTTCGGACTGTTGTCCTCATCTTTGTTACATTTACGACGTTTCGGCTGCTGTACGCTCAGGCCTTCGGAATTTCGAACCCTTTATTTCGTCCACCGGGAGAGATTGTTCTAGTTTTACGTGCCATACCTGTTTCAAATATTTCACTCATTTCCCTTTGGTAGCTCAGCTCTCTAAGTTTTTGTTTACCTCTGCTGAGGCTAGGTATTGAACTCAGAACTCTTTGGGTCTAATCATTGGTTTACTAACACTTTTAGCCACTGAAACATGTGTTCTCTGAAATATAGTTAGGTATCTTCAATCATCAGAATAAAATTTACGAAGGATGGTGAAAAGTTCACGGCCTTAGCGACTTCCTAAAATCTAACCGAAGCACCAAAAATCAAGTTATTTAAAAAAAACCGTAATGCTTGTATCATTCAAATTCTATTTTTAGTTTTGATATGCGAACATGAGGTGTTAGCTTATCAAAAACTCCTTATACGCCATTAAGCAAAAACTTTACCGTAATAAGTTTCTATGCAGCCACTGTTAAAAATGTACGATGAGATCAAAGAACAATTTTACAAACATTGTGAACTGATATATGTACGATAAAGGAGACTTTAACGTAAACGTTTTACTTCGATTAACCCATAACAGACATTGTCATCGTAAACTAACTGGTCATCCAGAAGGGCTGAACGCTTGACCAATGACAGACTAATGAGGGAAAAATGGGAATGAAGAGCCCACCACAACATGACAACAGATTCATGACTGTCAGAACTTCTTGAAATATAGAAGCCATTCCTCCAAATATTGGCGAAGTTCTAGTAAGGCTTAGGTTATTCCGACGATAACATCACTAAAAGTGGTGTTAGCAACCAGAGCCAGAAAATATCAAGCGAGATATACAAGTCAGTACAAGTTATACTTATGGCTAAAGACAAAGCTTACATCGGATGCCAGAATGACCATTCATCCGTTTTTAAACGTTCAATGCTATGTGCACTCACCCAAGATTAGGCAATTTCCTGACGGGACGAATAATGTGGAAAGGGAAGAGGTGGTTTTATCTCTTTCGCGAGTGTTTCCGTTTGACGAACCAGCAAATGGTTCCTTTTGACGTTCGGTCTGCTTATCGGCATCCACTTTGATTGAAAAGTAACGCAGGAGTAAAGGGATGGATGAGGGGATTTGGGGGATCAAGTGGCAAGAAAACCGGAAATAGGCTATATACCGGGTGCTGGTTTAGATTAACAGTAATGTCTAGAATCGAGAAGAGATGTGGTCGGTCCATGGCCGTTTCGAAGTCTCCACTTTGTGTTGCTAGACATTACGTCGAGATGGGTAGATGAGCGATGATCTGCTGATATGGGGAGAGAGCTGACATAGCAGAAGCTTTCCAAAGTATCAAAAACCCACTAACCCGGACGAGCTCTGAATAAAATCAGGGTTCGCGTTCTTATTTCTTTGCATGGCGTTTATTTTCATCGTGTTACCTCGTGAGCATGAATCATGCCCTTTCCTAGCTTTTGTTGCACAAGATCGAGAATCGAGATGTAACTTGTGAAGTGAGGGGAGCGAGATCATTGGTCGGTTTGGTTTGGTTTGGTTTGGTTTGGTTTGGTTCGGTTTGGTTTGGTTCGTTTTGTTTTAAAATCGGTTCTTTAATGCCGACAAAATTTTTATTGCTGGCAATATTTTTTTTTCAAAAATGTATAGCTGGTATTTTTTTCAGAAATGTATAGCTGGTAATTTCTTTTTTAAATGTATAGGTGGTAATTTTTTTTTTAAATGTATAGCTGGTATTTTTTTTCAAAATGGTATAGTTTTGTTTGTATTGCGGCATATTAACCTCAATAGGTTATTTAATGCCGACAAGATTTTTATTGCTGGTAATATTTTTTTTTTCAAAAATTTATTACTGGTAGCAATTTTTTACAAAGTATTTCTGGTATTAAAATATTTTTACACTTTCATAATATTTTGACCCCAGTTTGATCATACCTGGGACCCTAACAGGCGCTACCAATCCGGTTCAGGATGAACCTGGAAACACCAGCAATTAAGACGTGGTTCCACGCTCCTCAAAACCTCCTGATCAGAGGCCTTGCTGTTGGACGTAATTTATCGTCTTACCCAGGACGCGGATGTGGTTTATCGTTTTACCCAGGACGTAGATCACTGGTCAGTCGGTGGAAAGCTCGTGCGTTTACATAAGACCATTGATTAAAACAATGTCACATCATAGAAGCGAATTGTTGCTTTCTACAAGAAAAGGAAATCGAATTTTGAAAATGACACAAGCATTTTTTTTTTTTTTACTTTCAATTTCTCTTCGGTCGAGCAATAATCAGTTGATGAGTTTCTGGGAGAAGAATCTCCCCGAGGTACAATGTGGCTTTCAGTCAAACCAAAGAACTGTGGATATAATTTTTGTAGGGAGACTAATATTACAAATATTTTCTCAAAACCAACTTTCAAATCAGACCAAATAATACTGCAAGAGTATGCTGGAAATCGATCCCACTGATGAAACATTATCCACCAAGCCGTTGCCAAATTTGAAGATGAGCGGCATCAAAGAATCATCAAGGCAGGAAAACATGAAGACAGAAAAAAAGGTGACAACCGACTTTTGGTCAGCGCACTTTTCCCACCAGTGTTGGTTTGTAGCGCCATCTGAGAAGTCAGGAATGAAAACAATGGTACTTAGATCTGAAGTAGAACCTCACATATATCAACGCACACTTCTAACTTTGTCACACGATCGCATTTTATAATTATTATGTAGGAATGACATCTAAATTAATTGTTTTACTTGATTCTCAAATAGGAAGCACTTGGAATTCAATGGAAGAATCACATGAGGAATTGAAAAGGGATTTCAGTCGTATGTATATCATATGTATAAAGATAAAATACAACAAGGGAATTCAAGGGGAGAAACTAAATAAGTCTCGAACTCTGGGAAACACTGCATTAAATGAATAAAAAGGATGATGTATTTCATCAAATTTCACATTCGGTCTTGTAATTGTCAAAACAACTAAAAAACCTTATTTGATGATAGAACAAGTAATATATCATAGAACATTAGGAAATCAGCCGATTCTGCTACATTGGTTCCAACCATTCAATTGACCAAAATCGCCTGAAGATACCAAAAGATTGAAACCAAGGTATCGGAATCGGATGATTTCCTAATTTTCTATACTTAGAACCTCTACATATTAAATTTTTATCTTTTTATATATATTAGAAACTGCTGTTTCCTGTTCTCTACATATTAAATTTTTATCTTTTATATGTATATTGATATATATTAATATATATATGTTAAGAAATGGACGAGGTGTTCTAATTCAACTCTGACCAATAAATTTTATATATATATATATATATATATATATATATATATATATATATATATATATATAGGATCTCGAGAATTTGAAGTTTTGTTTATTATTTTCATGCTGTAGTACATTAGTGTTGTCAGTAATTATTTTCCTTGATGAAATTCAACGTAGATAATTAGAAAACTAGACAGGATTATCATAAAATGAATAGAGAAAATATGCTTGAATGAAGATATGCTTCTATATATATATATATATATATATATATATATATATATATATATATATATATATATATATATATATGACGTGTGTGTGTGCGTGTGTGTGCGTGTGTGTGGAATTTGGGTCAGGTTAACTAAGAGAAATATTCTGAAGCCGATTTATGACTTTAAACTTTTACATCAGCAAAAAAAAAAAGCGAAAGAGATTTTTTTTTTCGTTGTTTGCGGTTCAGAATCATCGCAGCGATAAAAACGTCTCGAAGCGAATCGCTTGCTGACCGGTGAGTTCAATGTGTGTTTATCTTTGTAGGCTGAATTTAAGAAGAGATTATCAGTGTAGATTGAAGTCACTGGAAGCTGGTATTTTGTTGGAGATTATAATCTGGCAAATATATCTAGTATAATCGTTTAGACAGAATTGACAGGCCAGAGAGATGACTTCCAATCTCATCTCGAAACTAATCCTAAGTAAAAAAAAATATATATATATATATATATATATATATATATATGGTTGTGTCTCTATATGTAGCGGCATATATATGTTTGACTTTGTTTATATGCATATGTATGTGTATATGTAACATATGTAACACATATTTATATATATAAACAAAATTAAACATGCATAAATGTATATATATATAGATATTCATACAATTAACTATACATATATATTTTATATATAGATATATGTTTCTGCGTATATTCATACAAATAACTATATATATATATATATATATATATATATATATATATATATAGCTATTTATTTAGAAAATCTTTGCGACGAATATACCAAATCCTGTTGTATCCTCTCCAAAGAAGTTCAGCCGGGTGGAACTATGTACTTTGCAAAACCAAAACTCATCTTTGGAGAATATCCAAGAAATCTTAAATACTCAAAGCTTAAATAGTATATATATATATATATATATATATATATATATATATATATATATATATATATATATATATATATATATATATATATATATATATATATATATATGTTTGCGCATGTTTATAAGTTTATATACTTATATACTCAAATGGTTATTTGTGTATATATATATATATATATATATATATATATATATATATATATATTTATATATATAGATAGATAGATAGATAGATAGATAGATAGATAGATAGATAGATAGATAGATAGATCGAAAACAACGTAGAGAAAATAGGTCAAAAGCGTAAACAAGACAGTGGAGAATGTCAAGTACTTGCGATATACTCACAACTGAACTCTGCAATTTATGGTCTCTTTTACACCCCTTATCAATGAGATGTTCCCATCTAGTAGGGATTATGGCATATTATCTATTTCATTATCATATTTCATTGAAATCTCATGCAATTAAAGATTTTTGTTACACGGTTACTTAATGGCAAATGCTTCTTTCAGGCTTTTACTCGTGGATGGGTTTCTATCTCCAATGTATCTCTCCAAATTATTCTCTTGTGCCAGACTAACTACATAGGTTTTGTTTTGTTTATTATGCTTTTCGTCATATCAACCACAATGGGTCATTTAATGTCGGCAGATTTTTAGGTTCGTATGAATAGAATATGCAATTTTTGTAATAAATCAGTTTGCAGATCGTGCTTCATTGAAGATGTAAACATTAGAAGGAGCAATTTAAAAAATTGATGAACCTAATTTTTATTCTATGTTTAAATAATCTGGGATTCTGGATGCAAAACCATTATTAACATCTGAATTAAATTTCCAGATCTTCGAGAACGGTTAGTGGGGTATTGTATATTTCATCCATTAGAGTCTTTTTGGAAAAACTCATTATAATGACATAAGTTCTTTATTCCCAACAAAGCGAACGAATAAAAAGAAAAAAAAAATGGTTCCTGAAATATTCAGCATCAGAAAGTGTGTTCAGAATAACAATTCAAACTTACACCGAACAAAACAAAGATCAAATCTTTAGGTCAGTGCTTCTGAAACATCTTTTTCTCTTGGCCACATTTAAAGAATGAAAATTTGCTTGCACCTCATCAAATTTTTGTGATATTTTTTAAATATACGCTCCTAAATAGGGGTTTCGTGTCTTTCAACATCATACACCCGATCACCAAGCCCCTCCCAATCAGGGAAAATCAAGCCCTGATCACCCCTCCGCTATCAAACGTTAGCAGAGACTGTGGCCTTTATATTAATTGAACGAATATAGACCATGTTTTTCGCTCATTCGAGTGGGTGTTCGTAACAACCAATCCAATGCGCGGACTGATGCGTTTTTTTTTATTTTTTTATTTTTAATGTCCCACGGGGGACTGACTCCGTGTTATCGGATGGACAGCAGCTTGAATCGGATAATCGGAGAAGTAATTTGACATTCTAAAACTTGAATATCATAGGTTGTTTGCCAAATAATGTTAGGTGCCTTATTTTTAACAATATTCGATTTTGTATTGGTTAATTATGTTCTATAAAACTATATAACTTAAAAACTACTTCTTAACTTTATAATATATAAATGACTAATGAAAAAAGACCAAAAACACCCACATCTACCCATTATTACTATTTTCAACAATGGTTAAAGCATTTAAAAAACTATTCCTCAGCCCCAATAGAGGTTAATCATCCCGTTTTTTTTTTATTGTCGTTTGAACTAATTCCTAATTATCATTTTTTAAAAGGACGCATTAGTAATTTTTATAACTAATTATTTTCCATGTTAAGTATCCAAAAACGGGCCGTGTCGATTTAACTCTACACAAATTATTGAAATGCCAATAATGAAATGCGAAACAACGATCGAGAAAATAAACTAATTAAATAAATTCTACATAAATCATAAAGACGAATAAAATAAAATGCGAAACAAAGATCGAGTAAATAAGTTAAATTACGAAAGCAATAGGAATCAAACAACGTTATAATATATATCATTCTTAGAACCGCTTAAATAACAAAAAAAAAACGTAACCTATTGGTTGTACATAATTTAAAAATAACTAGACATTTGGTATACACTTAAAAATGATATGCAGATTTATAACTTAAAAAGTACAATTAAAAATAAAATAAAACCAGAGAGAGAGAGAGAGAGAGAGAGAGAGAGAGAGAGAGAGAGAGAGAGTTTAAAGGAAAAAACCATGGATTAGAAGTCATTGATAACTCTCTCCCCCATTTTGCAGAGCCTAATTATTATATTTTTAATACTTGATATAATGCAAAAATATCGCAATGATAAAATCAGTCAATAATTATTTATAACTATTTATACTGGAACTCATGTATTAGAAGTATTCCGTAATAATATCTTAAAATTTGAAATCATATTTATTTTTGACCCGTTAGTTTACGATGATAAATCTGTTATGGGCTAATGGAAATAAATCGATGAGATCTTATACTTATCTTTTATCTTGAAACAGGTGCTGGTGATACACAGACAATTTTTCACGTTTGCCGAGGAAGAGTAATCTGTTGTCATAGACTTTTCGTATTCCATGTCTCCTTCAGAAATGCTGTAGTCGTTTCCGACTCTTGCATTAAAGTCTCTTTTATCGCACATACATCAGTTCCCAATGTTTGTAGAATTGTTCATTGACCTCATCGTACATTTTAACAGTACGTGAATAGGAACATATTACGCTAAATTTCTTGAAACTGTTTCCAATTCTTTGATTGTCTTTCAATCATTCCACCTTACCTGCTATCCTTTTTCCGCTGCACTTATGTCACTCTCGCACTATTTGGGAACACCTCTTTTTGGTGGTGGATATTTTATCGTTTTCAGCCACTTAAGCATCTTAAGATTTCTTTTCAATTGTTGCAGGCCTTTTTTGCTTTTTCAAAATTCTTTCAATTTGGAACTATTTTTTTTTTTAATAAAATTGAGTTTGTGAATTCATTGAGGAAAATTCACGCTAAGAACAATCCTCTGGTGATTATCCCAAAATGTCTTCTTTATAATTCCTTGATTAATTTGCAATGTGACATAAACACTCGTAATTCCTGTACGTGATATGTTTTCTTCTCTTTTCAAATTTATAACACAACTTTGACTGTCAAATGTGTTGTTTTCTTCGATAAACACAACTTAATATCGCTTCATAAGTCGACATTGAAAACAAAAAAGGTTCAATTCGTCGATGATATAGTTGTCTACATATGGAGCAGCTCTAAAAGGAAAGTGTGAAGTGCCAAGATCGTAATTAGTGATTCCAGATGTTGCCTGCAGAAAAACTACAAACGAAGAAGGTTCCTGCTAAACGCATGGTGAATATTTTTGTTTAATATTAAAATATACAAGACAGACATGAAAATTTATATCTACCAAAATTGCGGCAAAAATCTTTGTTAAAAACCTCGTGATAATCCCTATACAATAGAAAGATTATGGCGAGAATAATCGGTAAATCCATTAAGCTGTTAATCAGATCTCTTGGACATAGACAGCACGAAAACGGCAAAAGAAAGAAAGATTCTTTCAACATTAAACGATCGAAATTGTTTCCTACAGAATCTCGTATTCTTTGAATAATCAATGAATGAATTTTCAAAGTAGGCTTTGATAAGAATGATAATTCTGGAGAAATGAATGTTTCTTATATTTGAAAAGATCTTTATTGCGTCTCAGAAACTGTGACTCTATTTTGCAAATAATATGGCGCCTACCACATAACATAATCCAAACAAATTGCTGTAAAGCATTGACTTGCAACCGAGTCTCAAAGTGAAGTGAGTTCAATACTAGTTAGTGATCGAAATAGTACCATAGTTCTCAATCGTTCTAGACTAGAAAAAAAAACAGACGATTTTGAATGTTGATTTTCTAAGTGGGCTTTCCAAACTTCAAAAGCTGGCGACACAGTCTAAAGTAAATATTTCGTTGATCAATCATGCACATTTTTTGTGGTCTTGTGACATACCGCGCTTTTGATTGGTCACGAATAGGTCAACTGCAATCTCACCCAGGGGAATAAGACTCTACCAAAATGGGCAAACCTGTTTGTTGTACATATGTTCACATTTTTTTTTATTCTTCTATAAACGAAATGTCTACCTTTTTGACTTTTGTGTAAATAGGATCTATATCTACCATTTTTGATTTTCGTGTAATTCATACTAGGTCTAAATTTCTATTGCTTTAATAAAACGATAGAATACGGCATTGAATAACCTGGCAAATATTAATATGGCGTAAAACAAAACAATCATAACTACACAATTATTTTTGTTGTCTTTTTGTTAGATCAAACGAAATTTATTGAGTATCAAATTATAGCATTATTATTATTATTTCTTTTGTTTTCTGGCTCATTTACTGGTATTTGGATGCCTCAGTTTTGTGGCCTTGAGCCTGACTAAACAAAACTTTGTAAATAATCCCTATTTTCTCAATTAAGTTTACTATAAGCAAATTTGGTTTCATTAAGGCCCAAGGTCACGATTGTAGATTACTTAGAGAGACTCAAACTCATTTCAGTATGTATGGCTTTCGAGACTAACCTGAAAAGTAGGAAATATTTCAATAGATATCAATATGCAATAGACAAGATACAAGCGAAGATACCCGTATGTATGCACACCACTGTACAGACATACAATATATATTCAGTAAGCGTAAATGTATATAGCAAAATGTTGTTTACCTCTTTTAAAGAAGACAAATAGAAACTCAATTTCCAATTTGGACCAATTTCAACCCTCGCAAACTGTCTGCTAGACAAAAGCCATTTTCCCCCGCTGAGAAACGAATGATCAATTTTTGCAATTCTTCTGTCTGCTTAGAATAAGTAAAATATAATCATGGCACAACATAAAGGCCAAAAGCTCATGCATACACACACACACACACACACACACACACACACACACACACACATATATATATATATATATATATATATATATATATATATATATATATATGGGGGTATGGAAGAAAGTGGAGATGACAATTTTCTTTTAAAGATGACTTGAGAAAATTAACCCATATTGTACTTTCTTTTCCGTTCTGAAATGTCACCTTTCCAAAGACAAAAAAACATAATGAACAATGCCAGAAGATTAAATTCTTTTTATCGAATTTACCATAAAACAAACTCAGTTTATGTATTTGTCGCCAGTCGTCCTAAAAATCAGGAATGTAAACCAGAAAAAAAAAAAACAGAGTAAAACATTCAATAACCTCGGCGATATCAGTTCCAACTCTCGAACTGAAAGAATTTAGGTTAGCACACCGACATTTTATCGCTATAGCACCTTGATTTTCAACCGTCGTGCCGTGCCGCGCGATCCTCTTAATTGTGCCGCGAAATAGTGTCATGACATACATATATGTGTCTGTGTAGAAGTATTAATGTTAAAAATGGTGCAACCACATGTATCCGAGGATGCCAGTCTTCTAGGGCGGCTAGCTGCTCACCCACAGAGCATACCTGTGATTTATATTGAAACTATGCTGAGCGGACCTTAGTTACAGTCTTTGGGAAAGTGCACGTGATCATAAGTTGAATAAAGCCAGCACTTTCAAAGCCTCGATGATTTCATGCTAGCACAAACATCGACGGCTGCCAAGTCTTCCGTCTACCCAATTTCACTTACAAGGCTTCAGTCAACCCGGGGGTGGGCATGGGTTGACTTTCAGGCACTTTCCAAAGGTGGGATTACCTCCTCCATACCGATAATATCCTTCCTGACAAATCGATCATGTTGTGATTCGAACAAAGGCCTAATGGTCAGAAAACGAACGTTATAACCCCTTGTATTGGTATAACGTTAGCAATTGAATAAATTAAACTTTTTCAAATAATTCTTTTCACTATTCTTCGATTATGCTATTTTAAATACTTTGTTTTAAGATGCTTTCATTTAATTTACTCAATCCTAAATAATGTTACAAATAAGAAACGAGAAAGACTACGCTCAACTGAAAAAAGAAATGACGCTCTGCTTATCGCATATTCGATCAAATATTGAAGAACTCGCGAAAAACACCAGGCACAGGTTTCCTATTAAATAAACTTCACCAATACTTGAATAGAAACATTGAAATAAAATAAGTTTGTAAGTGTGTATTTTTTAAAATTTATGGTTTTACTTCATAGCATTTAAATGTATACCCTTTAATAATTAGTGTGCACTAATATTTTCATTTGATCGTCAGTGTGCCCTTGCTTAAAACGATTGAGAATCTCTGCTATAGCAATTTTTATGTAAAATCAAAAGTCAAATCAATCCTTTTCACGTTTTGCGCGCCATCATGATGGGGTGCAAGACGTGCGAAAAAGAGAAGATACTACAAGGTTATTTCACTTTAATCCAGGGATCTAGGAGAGCATCGTCATTCCATTTTGACTTCTCCATAGCACTTTTAAGGAAACGGTAGCTGTCTCTCTTAAAGTCCTGTAAAGCATGTACGATTGTTACACCTGTGGCAAGTATGAATCTATGATTTGACAATACTCTCTCTCTCTTGTGAAGGCTACGTCTTGTTAATGATTCGTTTATAAAAGAAAACCAATCGAACGAAGAAAATACAGGTTTATGAGTGGTTATGTTTTGGCGAAAGGTATAAATACAAAATGGACACGCTCAGTTGCAAACGTTAAATTGTTCTTAATTCCACAAAGTAATGCGGTACACTTTACCTCTTCAATTTAGTTTGGGAAACACATAATTAGTTGACTTTGAATTGAGGGATGTAACCAAATGACTTTGAATGAAGGGATGTAATCTAATTGTAATGGATGCGTGGGCAGTGTAACGGTTAGCGACTCGGGGAAAGATACCGTCAAGCCGAGTTCGAATTCAGGTCGAGTTCGCTACATTCACTAGGAGAAATATGAAAACAACTCTAACTCCATCAGTTATGAGTCAAATAGCAGAGTATTCTCTAGCCTTGATTAGCAACCAGTCTAGGAATTCAAAATTGATTAACGTAATAAGTGGCAAATATAAATTCTTCAGCCTTGATTGATAATCACTATCTAAAGATTGTGATTCGATAAAAAACAAACATCTTTTCTCCAACAGCTTGGTTCAAACATAGGTATTTGTTGGCCTGTCAAAACGAACAGTGACTGAAATTCTTAATTACGGGAGTTGCGCAACCTGCCCCAGGCGGAAATGGTGTCTTTAAAAACATTTAATAGAGCTTTTATAAGTACCGTATTCAATGGCTTATAAGAATATTAAGGAAGCTAAATATTAAGATTATTTCTTTCAAAATAATAATAACGCCGTAATTTACAAGAGAAAACAGAAGTTGTTTGCATATAAACTATTAGAAATCTAGTTTTGGAACGGGTGTTGAAAATATTCTCGTATAAGTAATTCCCCACCTCAATTTCTGGTGGACAGATTTATGGAACTGGCTTATGAAGAGGAATTTTAAGCACCCATCTTAACTTTAGAACAATTTATATTTTTTTAATGGTTTTATCTTTTGTCCTGTTTGTAATGACACCTTAAATACTATGTCTTATGATTCTCTCAATTTATCTGTGTATATGAAAATAAGAATTTGAATTTCAATTGGAAAAGTGTTTGTCTGTTTATTACATCTGACACACCAACTGATAACTTAACTCCAAATATATGACCAGACGGATATATTTGAACAATTTTTGTGAAAAGTCGGCCTTTTCTATCAACAACTATCGTACATCTGAAATTCTTTGAGCAAAATATTAGCTTCGTTTTTTTTTTTTTTTTTTTTTTTTTTTAGTTTAAAGACGGGAAACTAAAAATTATTTTGTTGTCATTAATATTACGGAATTATTAACTCTTTTCAGTTCAAAGAAAAATCGCATTATACTGGGGAATTAACAAAAGAAATGACTTGGTGACGCATCGAACAGACACTAGTATACGCAAAAAACATAGAGCAAGTTTTCCTTTCATTGAACATTAGTTCGCAAAGAAGAGAAGTTACCAATGAAGAATTATATTTATTGTTCCCCAATAGATCGAACAGTAGTAAAAGTAAATAGCTGTGATACCCATTGTCAACATTGACAGGAATTAATCACTCTATATGTCCGTTTATCTTTCCACATTCTGATTATCACCCTCCCTCTTAATCTCTATATAACCAATATATATGTGTATAACACACACACACACACACACACACATAGATATCTATCTATCTATCTATCTATCTATCTATCTATCTATCTATCTATCTATGTAAGTATAAATATCTACTTTATTATTTAACCTTAAAAATTAATTATGTAAAAAAAAATTAAAAAAAGAAAAAGAAATACAATTTTCCTAACTCAAGAAAAAACTAGAATGCTCAAAAATTAACAACGACAACACGTGTAAACAAACCGGAAGTTAAATGGTGAAAAAAAAAAATAACGACGAAAAGGAAAATAATTACGATATTCTACATGTACGCACATCCGCGAAGACGTACGGCACATGGCCGGACGCGTGCGAACGCACATATGCACACACACGAGGCAAAAAAAATAAAAAAAAATAAAAAAAAAATAGAAAAGAACTTAATGAAAAGTGCATATAAAAAAGAGAAACCGATAAAGAGACAATTGCTGATATCTTCTGACGAGAGAACGATGTAATTCCCGGATGGTGCGTCTACGAAACTCTACGAGTCGGGATGCTGAAGGTAACATCAATCAGCTTTAGTGACAAACCTATTATTCATACTCATATTATCCTCAATACTTTATAGTTAATAGCTCTGTTCCATTATATTGAGCATTGTTTTATTAACACCAACAATGTATGTGCGATATATATATATATATATATATATATATATATATATATATATATATATATATATATATATATATAAAGGCTGTTTGTGTACAGATACACCTTCCCTATGGAAATTTTGTCGGCGATACAATTAATTTGAAGTGGGTATCGGAAAGACGAAATGAAAATAGAACACTATGTAACGCATAAAACTTCTAGTTTGACATGTTTCGACGACGAATCGCCATCATCAGAAAAACAATTCTATTTACCTGGAGAGACAAATTCTTTCTCCGATTATACTGGTCTATCTAGGAAACATTAAAAAGTAGAAAATTTCAAATTTCACACACACACACATAGACTAAACACACATACACACACACGCACACACACACAATATGTCTGAAATTATTATGTAAATCAAATAAACGTCAATAACTCAAAAAAATGCTTTGTTCATTTATTTTTCAAATTTTAAACGATTAATTTTAACATCAAAACAAAGCTGGAATTAATTTTTTAGTTAGTTTCATCATGCCCTATTAAAGTAATTAAATTTATTATAAAAACTCCCCTCTGAAGTTATTATGCAAAACGAGAAAAACATTTTTTACCTGAATAACAAGCTAATAAAATAATCAACAATTGATCAACACCTATAATAAACAAATAACACACATATATATTAATTCTTTGAAGCATTTACATCTTAATACGTTGACTCTCACGCGACCCAACGAAGGATCGTGGAGTTATGTCTGCAAAGCCTGCACGACACTCCATTGGTTCGTTTTCCAATTTATTTTCTATGAAGATAATTGGAAGTGAGATGATATGATTGATTGCTTATAAGATCATGGTACACCAGAAACCCATTTTTTCAACTTATTTCGTTTTCCAGTTGAAATTTCTACTGTTATTTTTAGGGGTTATTTTTTTTATTCTTACATACACAGAGCTGTGCCATGCATTCGTGTGGCTTGTGTAAGACTTAGTTTTGTAAAATAGACTCAGGTACTGAACGACACACCGGTGGATGGTGGGTAATAAATACTATTTCATAGTATATATCCTTAGCTTATATATGAAACAATATTAAAATAAAGTCGCTTGTACCAAGATTAATTAAGATATAGTGTTGGGACCCTGGAACAAGAAAGAAAATGATACTTGGGAGCCAACCTGTTTGAGCCTTCTTCTCAATAACAGCCAACAATCTATTATCCAATGATTTTGTTAAATCTTTTACAGCAGCAGGTTCAATTTCCGAAATGATTGCTTTCCATAGGCCTGCTTTTCTGTCATATTGTTTGCTACCTTAATATATTTCCATCTTCACAAATGACCTTAGATTTTCAATCGGATTCAGATCGGGACTTGATGGAGGCTATTCCATTATCTTCTCACCTCTAAAACTTTACGCTCAAAAATTAACGTGTAACCTCAGATACAGGAGAAGGGATATTGTCTGGCATAAATACACACTTCACTTTGAAGTCATGAGACTGGGGTTTGTGCTATTCAAAAATAGATTCTTGTGCCTGAAATCGTAATTATAATTAGCACCGTCCAGTTTAATTTCTTTTATCGATGTTGAATGGTTCAAGAATGGTTTAGTCGACAATTCCTGTCCATAGAGTCACACTGCCGACTCCTTGCTGCCATCTTTTAGCCACAGGCACATCAGCATCGGATAAAATCCATCCGTTGTCCTATTCAAATGGTCCATTGAGAGTCACACGAATTCGTCAGTGAAAATTATTTTACAAAAGTTAATTTTAATGTATTTCTTGGTCCAGTTTTGACGCTTTATAATATTTGCTTTACTGAAAGGAGCTTTACTAGGAGATTTCTTGACAAATCCCAATTTGGGAAGTCTTCCTTCTTGACTTCCTCAATTCCAGCCTGTTCAAAGATCTGAGTACGAGTCAAATGTGTTTTTCGCTATAACTCATTTTAATTTATGTTCTCATCGAGAAGTTCTTAAAACCTTTTCCTTTGTTTCTCGTTCTCAATTATATTTTAGATTTTACTTATATATAGTCATATTTTCAGCTTTATCATTCAATAATGTCTGTTAATCTACATATGGACATCCCCACATTTAATAACTTCAGCAGGATATATATATATATATATATATATATATATATATATATATATATATATGTGTGTGTGTGTGTGTGTGTGTGACGTCACACATTATGAAATGGACAAAATATCTTAATATATATATATATATATATATATATATATATATATATATATAGAGAGAGAGAGAGAGAGAGAGAGAGGCACACACACACACATAAAATATATATATATAAAACTAAAAGTCTATGATTACTTGTGTGGTGCTGCCAACTGGCACATAGTCATTTAATTTAATCTGATTTAAGTAAATAAGATTTTAAATTATGAGTTGTTTATACAGTAAGTAGTTTTATTTTAACCTTCATCAAACAGACAATTTTTTAAAAATATTTTTAAGTTAAAGTTTCGTCCAGTTGTTTGTAGAGTAATTATTTATATTTCGGTTTTCTTTAAACAAACAATATTCTAAATATGCCCAAAATATAATATTTTGGCATATTTAGAAAATATTTTCAAGTGAATATAATTTATAAAATATTTTTGGCATATTAACAAATATTTTTAAGTTAATCTGATTAAATAAGTGAATAATAAAAAATATTTTTAGTGAAAAAGATTTAAAAATACGAGTTGTTTATACAGTAAGTATTTTATTTCAACCTTCTACAAACATAGAATTTATGTAATGTTGAAATGAACTTCAATGTTTTATAACCTTGAACCGTAAGTGACCCATCGGATCATAGGTAGTCTAGTCTAGTCTAGTATATATATATATATATATATATATATATATATATATTTAAAGTGGGCATTTTCATGATAAAACGCAATCTTCAGGCCATGAAGATGGTTTGGAGATTTTAAAGTAGAAAACAGACTGCCACGGCTAGGTGTTCACCTCAATATACTCTTGTATATTTACATACGCTCCATCCCTAATATTGAGCACGTTCACCCATAAATATAGCATATAGTAAAATAGATTTTTATCTTATATATATATATATATATATATATATATATATATATATATATATATGTAGCATCATCATCTAAGAATGCATAGAATCTATAAAAATCAAAACTCGTGCGAATCATGATTCGAATGATAGGACATATTTAAATCGAATGTGAATTTATATCCACAATAACTGATGTTGTGTTTGTAAATATTTTGACAAGTATGCGGACTATTTCAGTATTCGTTGTAACCTTTCCTTGTTTACAATGGTGGGAACATAGGAAAGAAAATGGGATTGACTTTGACACTTCAAGAGTTTTTGGCGACAGAGATGCAGCCATTAGCTATATAAAAAACCTACAGTACTTTCCCTTTTGTTTTCTGTTGACCTCACTTGATGACATTTTACATTTGCCTTTAAGGCATTTGGCGGTAATAGAAAAGGTTTTTCGCTAAATCCTGTCCACTAATGTCCCTGTGTGAAGGCGCCGCGATATTTCCACCATACTTAGCCCAAAAGCCTCGATTGGTTGTCATTCGAGATTGAGTGATGGCAAGTCTTTTGTACTAATCATATTCCTCAGTATCTCTCGAAGATATTAACTGCAGCCACATTATATATTAGCCCGTTAATTCACCCAAGCCTCGAATACAGTAGTTATAGGCACGACTCTGATTTTCAATTTCGATAAACTTTTTGGTTCTCAATTAAAATATTTTTATTTCTCCGTGCTTTTAACTTGACATTCTTTTTGACTTTATATTCTACAGTTATTCTGGAACTTTCTGGTAATTTATCCCGAAATATTAATTCATTCCAAAACAAAAAAATAATCAATATTTACTAAAATTCACACAAAATTCTTCCAGAGCGAGTCTATTCCTTGCATTCCGGTTAGGTTCATCTTTGCGATCGCATCAAATATGGGAGTCTCGGGCGTGCTAGCATGAAGTCACAAGTCATCGTGACCGAGGGTTTGAGTGTGCTGGCCTTGTTCAGATTGTTGATCAAGCTAGATAACAAGCTCTCTCCCAGAAACTGTAACTAAGGTTTGCTTATGAAACACAAATTGGTTCTGTGAATGTTGAACAAACAAAAAAGTGCCGGAGCGAGCGTCTGCAATACGGATTGGCTAGACGCACAAATAGGGAGATAGCCAATAGACGGATATCCTAGAATACGGGGTGGTCAGCTACATTTTTATTAAGTGTATGTTGAAGTTTTAATAGTTGTTTTTTTTCAATTTCCATTTATATTGCTACAGATTAAGATTTGTCAAATTTTATAAAAGTGAATAATCAAAAAGAAAAGAAATGACGAAGAAAGGGATATAGTCAGATGAAAGGAAATGAAATGAAGAAGAATGGGATATAGTCATGTGACAGGAAATGAAATGAAGAAGAATGGGATATAGTCAGGTGAGAGGAAATGAAATGAAGAAGAATGGGATATAGTCAGGTGAGAGGAAATGAAAGGAAGAAGAAAGGGATATAATCAGGTGACAGGAAATGAAATGAAGAAGAAAGGGATATAATCAGGTGACAGGAAATGAAATGAAGAAGAAAGGGATATAATCAGGTGACAGGAAATGAAATGAAGAAGAATGGGATATAATCAGGTGACAGGAAATGAAATGAAGAAGAATGGGATATAGTCATGTGACAGGAAATGAAATGAAGAAGAATGGGATATAGTCAGGTGAGAGGAAATGAAATGAAGAAGAAAGGGATATAGTCAGGTGAGAGGAAATGAAAGGAAGAAGAAAGGGATATAATCAGGTGACAGGAAATGAAATGAAGAAGAAAGGGATATAATCAGGTGACAGGAAATGAAATGAAGTAGAAAGGGATATAATCAGGTGACAGGAAATGAAAATGAAGAAGAATGGGGATAGTCATGTGACAGGAAAAAAATGAAGAAGAATGGGATATAGAAGAAGGTGAGAGGAAATGAAATGAAGAAGAAAGGGATATAGTCAGGTGAGAGGAAATGAAAGGAAGAAGAAAGGGATATAATCAGGTGACAGGAAATGAAATGAAGAAGAAAGGGATATAATCAGGTGACAGGAAATGAAATGAAGAAGAAAGGGATATAGTCAGGTGACAGGAAATGAAATGAAGAAGAATGGGATATAATCAGGTGACAGGAAATGAAATGAAGAAGAATGGGATATAGTCAGGTGACAGGAAATGAAATGAAGAAGAAAGGGATATAATCAGGTGACAGGAAATGAAATGAAGAAGAAAGGGATATAATCAGGTGACAGGAAATGAAAGGAAGAAGAAAGGGATAGAAGGTGACAGGAAATGAAATGAAGAAGAAAGAGATATCGTCAGGTGACAGGAAATGAAAGGAAGAAGAAAGTGATATAGTCAGGTGACAGGAAATGAAATGAAGAAGAAAGGGATATAGTCAGGTGACAGGAAATGAAAGGAAGAAGAAAGGGATATAGTCAGGTGACAAGAAATTAAATGAAGAAGAAAGGGATATAGTCAGGTGACAGGAAATGAAAGGAAGAAGAAAGGGATATAGTCAGGTGAGAGGAAATGAAAGGAAGAAGAAAGGGATATAGTCAGGTGACAGGAAATGAAATGAAGAAGAAAGGGATATAGTCAGGTGACAGGAAATGAAATGAAGAAGAAAGGGATATAATCAGGTGAAGAGGAAATGAAAAGGAAGAAGAATGGAATATAATCAGGTGACAGGAAATGAAAAGGAAGAAGGGATAAAAGAAAAAGGTAGACAGGAAAAAAGAAATGAAGAAGAAAGGGATATAGTCAGAAGACAGGAAATGAAATGAAGAAGAAAGGGATATAAGGAGGTGAGAGGAAATGAAATGAAGAAGAAAGGGATATAGAAAGGTGAGAAAAAGGAAATGAAGAAATAGTGGGGGAAGAAATAAAGAGGAAAGAAGAAATGGGAAATGAAGAAGAAAGGGATATAGTCAGGTGACAGGAAATGAAAGGAAGAAGAAATGGAAAAGGTCAGGTGACAGAGGAGAAATGAAGAAGAAAAAGGGATATAGTCAGGTGACAGGAAATGAAAGGAAGAAAAAGAATGGGATATAATCAGGAGAAGGAAATGAAAGGAAGAAGAAAGGGATATAGTCAGGTGAGATGAAAAATGAAATGGAAGAAGAAAGGGATATAAGAAGGTGAAGGAAAGGAAAAAAAAAGGAGAAAGGGAAGAAAGGTGAGAAAAATGAAATGAGAGAAAAAGAAAGGGAAGGAAAAAAGGTGACAGGAAATGAAATGAAGAAGAAAGGGATATAGTCAGGTGACAGGAAATGAAAATGAAGAAGAATGGGATATAGGAAGGTGACAGGAAAGGAAATGAAAAAGAGAAAGGGGGAAAGGAATGAAAAGAAGAAGAAGAAGGGATATAATCAGGTGAGAGGAAATGAAAAAAGAAGAAATGGGAGGAGAAATCAGGTGAAGAAATGAAATGAATGAAGAAGAAAGGGATATAAAGGTGATGGGAGGAAATGAAATGAAGAAGAAAGAAGAATAATCAGGAAAGGAGAGAAATGAAAAAAGAAGAATGGGGATATAATCAGGTGACAAGAAATGAAAAGAAGAAGGGATATAAGAATGGAGAAGGTGACAGGAAATGAAATGAAGAAGAAAGGGATATAATCAGGTGAGAGGAAATGAAATGAAGAAGAAAGGAGAAGTCAGGTGAGGAAATGAAATGAAGAAGAAAAGGATATAAAAAGGTGACTGGAGAATGAAATGAAGAAGAAAGGGATAGAATCAGGAAAGAGAGAAAAGAAATGAAGAAGAATGGGGATAGAATCAGGTGAGAGAAGAAGAAAGAAGAAAATGGAAAGAAAGAAAGAAAAAAGGAGGTGGGAGGAAATGAAAGGAAGAAGAAGAAGAAGAAGAATGGAAATAAAAGAAAGAAAAAGGAGAATGGGAGGGAAATGAAAGGAAGAAGAAAAGAAGAAGAGGGAAAGGAGAAATGAAAAAGAAGAAAGGGGATAATGGGAGGACAGGAAATGAAATGAAGAAGAATGGAGATATAGATAAAAGGTGAGGAAAAGAAATGAAAAGAAGAAGAATAAGAAGGGAAAGGAAAGAAAAAGAAAAAAAGGGATATAATCAGGAGACAGGAAATGAAATGAAGAAGAAAAGGGATATAAAAAGACAAAAAGGAAATGGAAGAAAGAAATGAAATGAAGGAAAGAAAGGAAGAAGAAAGGGATATAATCAGGTGACAGGAAATGAAATGAAGAAGAAAGGGGAATAATCAGAAGACAGGAAATGAAATGAAGAAAAAGGGATATAGTCAGGTGACAGGAAATGAAATGAAGAAGAAAGGAAATAGAAATCAGGTGACAGGAAATGAAATGGAAGAAGAAAGGGGATATAATCAGGTGAGAGAAAAATGAAAGAAAGAAGAAGAAAGGAAGAAGAAGAAGAAATCAGGTGAGAGAAAAGATAAAAATGAATGGAAGAAAGAATAAAAGAAGAAGACAGGAAATGAAATGAAAGAAGAATGGGATATAAAAAGGAGAGGGGAAATGAAAAGAAGAAGAAGAATGGGAAGGGAGAAGGTGACAGGAAAAGGAAAAGAAGAAAATGGGAGAATAATCAGGTGAGGAGGAAATGAAAGGAAGAAGAAAGGGATATAAGAAAGGAATGAAAAGAAGAGAAAGGAAATGAAAAAGGAGAATGGGAGGAAGAAGAAAGGAAGAAGTGAGAGGAAATGAAAGAAGAAGAAAGATATAATCAGGAGACAGGAAATGAAATGAAGAAGAAAGGGATAGAAGAAGGTGAAGAAATGAAAGGAAGAAGAAAAAAGAGAATGACAGGAAATGAAATGAAGAAGAAAGGGATATAGTCAGGTGGAGAAGGAAATGAAAAGAAGAAGAAAGGAGAATGGGGAGGTGACAGGAAATGAAATGAAGAAGAAGATAAGTCAGGAAAAGGAAAAAAATGAAGAAGAAAAAGAAGAAGAATAAAGAAGGTGAAGGAAATGAAATGAAGAAAATGGGATATAATCAGGTGAGGAGGAAAATGAAAGGAAGAAAGAAGAAGATAATCAGGTGAGAAGGAAATGAAAAGGAGAAGAATGGGAGAATGAAAGGAAGAAGAAGAAGAAGAAGAAATGAAAGGAAGAAGAAAAGATATAAAAGGAGAAAGGAAATGAAAGGAAGAAGAAGAAGAAGAAGGATATGGAAAGGAAAGAAAAGATAAAAAGAAAGGAGAAATGAAAGGAAGAAGGAAATGAAATGAAAGAAGAGAAAAGATATAAAAAGGAGTGGGAAATGAAAGGAAGAAGAAAAGGGATAGAAAGGTGACAGGAAATGAAAGGGAAGAAGAAAGGGATATAGTCAGGAGAGAAAGGAAATGAAAGAAGAAGAAGAAAAGTGAAAGGAGAAATGAGATGAAAGGAAATGGGAAATGAAGAAGAATGGGAGAAAGGGAATAAGAAGGGGAGGAAATGAAAGGAAGAAGAAAGGGATATAATGGACAGGAAAGAAAAGAAAGAAGAAATGGGAGAGGTGACAGGAGGAAGAAAGGAAGAAGAAAGAGAGGAAAGAAATGAAGGAATGGGACAGGAGAAATGAAGAAGAAGAAGGGATATAAGAAGGAAAGAAAGAAAAGGAAAAAGAAAAAATAATCAGGTGAAAGGAAATGAAAGAAGAAGAAAGGGATATGGATCAGGTGAGAGAGGAAAGAAAAAAGAAGAAAGGGATATAATCAGGTGACAGGAAATGAAATGAAGAAGAATGGGATAAGGAGAGGAAAAGACAAAAAAGGAGAATGAAGAAGAATGAAGGGAAGAAGAAGGTGAATGGAAATGAAAGAAAAGAAGAAAATGGGATAATGGGTGAGAGGAAATGAAAGGAAGAAGAAAAGGAGAATGGAAAGGAGAGGAAAAGAAAAAAAGAAGAAAGGGATATAGAAAGGTGACAGGAAATGAAAAGAAGAAGAAAGGGATATAGTCAGGTGACAGGAAATGAAAGAAGAAGAAAGGAATAAGTCAAGTGACAGGAAATGAAAAGGAAGAAGAAAGGATAATGGGAGGTGAAAGGAAATGAAAGAAGAAGAAAGGGATATGGAAAGGAGAGAGGAAAGGAAATGAAGAAGAAAGGGAATGAAAGGTGAGAAGGAAAAGAAAGGAAGAAGAATGGGATAGGGAAAAGAGGAGAGGAAAGGTGAGGAAATGGAAGAAGAAAGGGATATAAAGGTGACAGGAAATGAAATGAAGAAGAATGGGAATAAAAGGAGAGAAAAAGAAAAAAGGAGAATCAGGGGAGAGAGGAAATGAAGAAGGAGAAGAAGAAATGGGAAAGGAGAAAAAGATAAAAAAGGTGACAGGAAATGAAATGAAGAAGAAAGGGATATAGAAGGTGAGAGGAAATGAAATGAAGAAGAAGGGATATAATCAGGTGACAGGAAAAATGAAAAGAAGAAGAATGGGGAAATGAAAAAAGAAGAAGTGAGAAGAAGAAAATGAAAGGAAGAAGAAATGGGAAAGAAATAAAAGGTGAGAGGAAATGAAATGAAGAAGAAGGGATATAGTCAGGTGAAAGGAAAAGAAAGGAAAAGAAAGAGAAAAGTCAAAAGGAAATGGGAAAAAGAAGAAAGGGAAAGGGGTGAAGGAAGAAGAAAGGGAAAGGAGAAAAGAGAAAAAGGAAATGAAAAGGAAGAAGAAAGGGATAAGAAGAAGGTGACAGGAAATGAAAGAAAAGAAGAAAGGAGATATCAGGTGAGGAGAAATGAAAAGAAGAAGAAGAAGAAGAATGGAAAGGAGAGAAAAAGACAAAAAGGAGAATGGGAAAGAAAGAAGAAAGGGAAGAAGAAGGTGAAGGAAATGAAATGAAGAAGAATGGGATATAGGGAGGTGAGAGGGAAATGAAAAAGAAGAAGAAAGGGAGAAAAGATGAATCAGGTGACAGGGAAATGAAAGGAAGAAGAAGAAGGATAAGTCAGGTGAAAGGAAAGAAAAAATGAAGAAGAGAAAGGGATATAATGAAAGGTGAAAGAAAATGAAGAAGAAAATGGGATATAATCAGGTGAGGAGGAGAAATGAAATGAAGAAGAAGAAGAATAGAATGGGAGAGGAAAAGAAATGAAGAAGAATGGGAGGAGAATCAGAAAGGAAAGAAAGAAGAAAAGGAATGGAAGGGAGAGAAAAAAGAAAAGGAGAGGGGGATAGAGTGAAAGGAAGATGAAGAAGAAGAAGAAATGGAAAGGAGAGAAAAGAAAAAAAAGAAGAATGGGAGAAGAAAGGAAGACAGAAAAGAAGAAATGAAAGAGAGAATGGGATAAAAAGGAGACAGGAAATGAAAGGAAGAAGAATGGGAATAAGAGGTGAAAGGAAAGAAAAAGAAGAAAGGGAGGAGAATGGGAGGAGTGAAAGGAAAAGAAAAAGAAGAAGAAGGAGGAAAAGAAAAAAAGGAGAATGGGGAGAAGGGAAAGGAAAAGAAGAAGAAAATGGAAAGGAGAGAAAAGAAAAAAAAGGAGGGGAGAGGAAATGAAGAAAAAAAGAAAGGGATAAGTCAGGTGAGAGGAAAGAAATGAAGAAAGAAGAGAAGAAAGACAGGAAATGAAAGAAGAAGAATGGGGAGGAAATGAAAGGAAATGGGAAAGAAGAAGAAGAAATGAAGGAAAGGGGGTGACAGGAAAGAAAAAAGAAGAAAGGGGATATAATGACAGGAAATGAAATGAAGAAGAAAGGATATAGGAGAGGTGACAGGAAAGGATGGGAGAAGAATGAAAAGAAAGAAGAATGAAAGAAAATGAAGAAGAAAGAAAAACAAAAAGGAGAATGAAAAGGAGAAAGAAAGAAGAAAAGAAGAATGGACAGGAAAGAAAAGAAAAAGAAGAATGGATATAATCAGGTGAAAGGAAAAGAAAAGAAGAATGGAAAGGGATATAATAAAAAGGAGAATGGGAAAGAAATGAAAGAAGAATGGGAATAATCAGGTGAGAGGAAAAGAAATGAAGAAGAATGGGATAGAAAGGTGAGAGGAAATGAAAGAAAAGAAGAAAGGGATAAGTCAGGTGAAAGGAAATGAAATGAAGAAAGAAGGATAGAGGAAATGAAAGAGAAGAAAAGAGAGAAGAAGAAAAGAGAGAAAATAAAAAGGGAAACAGGAGAAGAAATGAAAGAAGAAGAAGAAAGGAAAGAAAGGTGACAGGAAAAATGAAAGGAAGAAGAAAGGGATATAAGAAGAAGAAGAAGAAATGAAATGAAGAAAAGGGATATAAGGAGGTGGGAGGAAATGAAAGGAAGAAGAGAAAAAGATAATCAGGTGACAGGAAATGAAAAAAGAAGAAAGGGGATAAATGGTGACAGGAGAAATGAAAAGAAGGGATAAGAAGAAATGGAAGAAAAAGGGATAGAAAGAAAAGAAAAAAGGGAAGAAAGGGATAAATGACAGGAAATGAAGGAAGAAATGAAATGAAAGAGAAAAGATAAAAAGGAGAAGGTGACAGAGAAATGAAATGAAGAAGAATGGGATATAAATGGGAAAGAAAAGAAGGAGAAATCAGGGGAGGAGAAATGAAAAAAGAAGAAGAAATGGAAAGGAAGAAGAAAGGGATATAATCAGGAGACAGGAAATGAAATGAAAAGAAAGAAGAATCAGGAAGAAGAATGAAATGAAAAGAAAAGAGAAAAGGAATGGAGGAGGAAAGAAAGGAAGAAGAAGAAGAAAGGAAATGAAGGTGAAGAAGAAAAAAGGAGAAAAAGGGAGAAGAAGGTGAGAGGAAATGAAAAAGGAAAGAAGAAAGGGATATAAAGGAGAATGGGAGGAAATGAAAAAGAAGAAGAAGATAGAATCAGGTGAAAGGAGAGAAATGAAGAAAAAGGAGAATGGGAGGAAATGAAATGAAGAAGAAGAAGAATAATCAAAGGAGAAGAAAAAAGGAGAAAGAGAAAATGAAATAGGAAGGTGACAGAAAAAGAATGAAGAAAGGAGAGAAAATAAAAGGTGAGAAATGGGAGAAGAAATGAAAGGAATAAAGAAGAATGGAAGAAGAAAGGGAAAATCAGGTGAAAGGAAAAAAAAGGAAGAAGAATGGGATATAAAAAGTGAAGGAAATGAAGAAGAAGAATGGAAAGGAGAGAAAAAGAAGAAAAAGGAGAATGGGACAAGAAATGAAAGGAAGAAGAAGAAGAATAAATGGGTGACAGGAAAAGAAAAGAGAAAGAAATGGGATAAAGGTGGGAGAAAAGAAATGAAGAAGAAAGAAGAACAAAGAAAGAAAAGAAATGAAGGAAAAGAAGAGAAAAAGAAAAAAGGAGAATGGGGAGGAGGAGAATGGGAAATGAAGAAGAAGAAGAATGGAAAGGGAGAGGAAAAGAAAAAAAGGAGAATGGGAGAAAGAAAAGGAAAGGAAGAAGAAGAAGATATAGAAGGTGAGAGAAAAGAAAAAAAGGAGAATGGGGAGAAGAAAATGAAAGAAGAAGAAAATGAAATGGAAAGAAGAATGGGATAAAAAAGGAGAATGGGAGAAGAAAGGAAATGAAGAAGAAGAAGAAGAAGAAATGGAAAAGGAGAGAAAAAGATAAAAGGAGAATGGGAGGAGAAAAGAAAGGGAAGAAGAAGAAAAGAATGGAAAAGAAGAAAAGATAAAAAGGAGAATGGGGAGAAGAAAGAAGAAGGAAGAAGAAGGAAATGAAAGGAAGAAAGAAAAGGTGACAGAGAAATGAAAAAAGGGAGGAAGGGAAAGAAGAAGAAGAAAGAAGAAGAAATGGAAAGGAGAGAAAATGAAAAAAAGGAGAATGGGGAGGAGAAAAAGAAAGGAAGAAGAAGAAGAATGAAAAGGGAGAAAAGATAAAAGGATATAAATGGGAGAAGAAATGAAATGAAGAAGAAAGAAGATAAATGGTGAAAGGAGAGAAAAGAAGAAAAAGGAGAATGGGAGGAGGAGAAAGGAAAAAAGAAGAAGAATGGGAATGGAAAGGAGAGAAAAGAAAAAAGGAGAAAGGGGGACAGGAAATGAAAGGAAGAAGAAGAAGAAAAGAATGAAAGGAGAGAAAAGATAAAAGGAGAATGGAAGAAGAATGAAAGGAAAAGAAGAAGAAGAAGAAGAATGGAAAGGAGAGAAAAGAAAAAAAAAAGAATGGGAGGAGAATGGGAAGAAGAAGAAAAGAAGAAGAATGAAAGGAGAAGAAAAAAGAAAAAAAGGAGAATGGGAGGAGAAAGTGAAAAGGAAACAGAAATGAGAAGAAGAAGAGGAAGAAAGGAAAGGAGAGAAAAGAAAAAAGGAGAATGGGAGGAGAATGAAAAAAAGAAGAAGAAGAAGAAATGGAAAGGAGAGAAAAGAAAAAAGGAGAATGGGGAGAAGAAAGGAAAAGAAGAAGAAGAAGAATGGAAAGGAGAGAAAAGAAAAAAAGGAGAATGGGAGGAGAAATGAAAGGGAAGAAAAGAAGAAGAATGGAAAGGAGAGTGAAAAGAAAAAAAAAGGAGAATGGGAGAAGAAGGAAAGAAGAAGAAGAAGAAGAATGGAAAGGAGAGAAAAAGAGAAAAAAGGAGAATGGGAGAAGAATGAAAGGAAGAAGAAGAAGAAGAAGAATGGAAAGGAGAGAAAAAGATAAAAAAGGAGAATGGGAGGAGAATGAAAGGAAGAAGAAGAAGAAATGGAAAGGAAAGAGAAAAAGAAAAAAGGAGAATGGGAGAAGAAATGAAAAAGAAGAAGAAGAAGAAGAATGGAAAGGAGAGAAAAAAGATAAAAAAGGAGAATGGGAGGAGAATGAAAGAAGAAGAAGAAGAAGAATGGAAAGGAGAGAAAAAGATAAAAAAGGAGAATGGGAGGAGAATGAAAGAAGAAAAGAAGAAGAAGAATGGAAAGGAGAGAAAAAGATAAAAAAGGAGAATGGGAGGAGAATGAAAGGAAGAAGAAGAAGAAGAAGAAATGAAAGGAAGAAGAAAAAGATAAAAAGGAGAATGGGAGGAGAAATGAAAGGAAGAAGAAGAAGAATGGAAAGGAGAGAAAAGATAAAAGGAGAATGGGAGGAGAAATGAAAGAAGAAGAAGAAGAAGAAGAAAAGGAAAGGAGAGAAAAAGGAAAAAAGGAGAATGGGAGGAGAATGAAAGGAAGAAGAAGAAGGAAAAGAAGGAGAAAGAAAAGAGAGAAAAAGACAAAAAGGAGAATGGGAGAAGAAATGAAATGAAGAAGAAGAAGAAGAAGAATGGAAAGGAGAGAAAAAGAAGAAAAAAAAGGAGAAATGGGAGAGAAGAGGAAGAAAGAAGAAGAAGAAGAATGAAAAAGGAGAGAAAAGAAAAAAAGGAGAATGGGAGGAGAAGGAAAGAAGAAGAAGAAGAAGAAGAATGGAAAAGGAGAGAAAAGAAAAAAAGGAGAATGGGAGAAGAAAATGAAAGGAAGAAAAGAAGAAGAAGAATGAAAAGGAGAGAAAAGAAAAAAAGGAAAGGAGAGAAAAGAGAAAAAGGAGAATGAAAGGAAGAAGAAAGAAGAAAGGGAAGAATGGAAAGGAGAGAAAAGATAAAAAGGAGAATGGGAGGAGAATGAAAGGAAGAAGAAGAAGAAGAATGGAAAGGAGAGAAAAGAAAAAAGGAGAATGGGAGGAAGAATGACAGGAAAGAAGAAGAAGAAGAAATGGAAAGGAGAGAAAAGATAAAAAGGAGAATGGGAAGAAGAAAGGAAGAAGAAGAATGGGAAAGGAGAGAAAAGAAAAAAGAAAAGAAGAAAGGTGAGAGGAAATGAAAGGAAGAAGAAAGGATAAAAGAAAGGAAGTGAGAGGAGAAAAAAGAAAAAAGAAGAATGGGATAAAAAGAAATGAAAGGAGAAGAAGAAGAAGAAGAATGGAAAGGAGAGAAAAGAAAAAAGGAGAAATGGGAGGAGAAAAGAAAGAAGAAGAAGAAGAATGGAAAAGGAGAGAAAAGAGAAAAAAGGAGAATGGGAGGAGAAATGAAAGGAAAGAAGAAGAAGAAGAATGGAAAGGAGAGAAAAGAAGAAAAAAAAGGAGAAATGGGAGGAGAATGAAAGGAAGAAGAAGAAGAAGTCAGGGAAAGGAGAATGGAAAAGAAAAAAGGAGAATGGGAGGAGAATGAAAGGAAGAAGAAGAAGAATGGAAAGGAGAGAAAGGAAAAAAGGAGAATGGGAGGAAGAAGAAAAAGAAGAAGAAGAAGAAGAATGGAAAAGAGAGAAAAGAAAAAAAAGGAGAATGGGAGGAGAAGAAAGAAGAAGAAGAAGAAGAATGGAAAGGAGAGAAAAGATAAAAAGGAGAATGGGAGAGAATGAAAGGAAAGAAGAAGAAGAAGAAGAGAGAAAGATAAAAAAAGAGAATGGGAGAAGAAAGGAGAATAAAAAGAAGAAGAATGGGAGAAAAAGATAAAAAGGAGAAAGAGAAGAAGAAGAAGAAGAAGAAAAGGAAAGAGAAAAAAGATAAAAAGGAGAATGGGAGGAAATGAAAAGGAAAAGAAGAAGAAGAAGAATGGAAAAGAGAAAAAGAAAAAAGAGAAAAAGGAGAAAGGGAAGAAGAAAGGAAAGAAAAAAAGAAGAAGAAGAAAAAGGAGAGAAAAGAGGAATGGGAGGAAATGAAAGAAGAAGAAAAGGAGAATGGGAGGAAAAGGAGAATGGGAAAGAAAAGAAGAAGAAGAAGAATGAAAAGGAGAGAAAAGATAAAAAGGAGAAGAAGAAGAAAGGGAAGAAGAAGAAGAAGAAGAATGGAAAGGAGAGAAAAAGATAAAAAAGGAGAATGGGAGGAGAATGAAAGGAAGAAGAAGAAGAATGGAAAGGAGAGAAAAAGATAAAAAAGGAGAATGGGAGGAGAATGAAAGGAAGAAGAAGAAGAAGAATGGAAAGGAGAGAAAAAGATAAAAAGGAGAATGGGAGAGAAGAAATGAAAAGAAGAAGAAAAGAAATGGAAAGGAAGGAGAAAGAGGAAAAGAAAAGAGAAAAAAGGAGAAAAGGAGAAATGAAAGAAGAAGAAGAAGAAGAAGAATGGAAAGGAGAGAAAAAGATAAAAAAGGAGAATGGGAGGAGAATGAAAGGAAGAAGAAGAAGAATGGAAAGGAGAGAAAAAGATAAAAAAGGAGAATGGGAGGAGAATGAAAGGAAGAAGAAGAAGAATGGAAAGGAGAGAAAAAGATAAAAAAGGAGAATGGGAGGAGAATGAAAGGAAGAAGAAGAAGAATGGAAAGGAGAGAAAAGAGAAAAAGGAGAATGGGAGAAAAAGGAAGAAGAAGAAGAAGAAGAAGGAAAGGAGAAAAAGAAAAAAGGAGAATGGGAGAAGAAATGAAGAAGAAGAAAAGAAGAAAAGAGAGAAAAAAGAAAAAGGAGAAAAAGACAGAAAATGAAGAAGAAGAAGAAATGGAAAGGAGAGAAGAAGAAGAAGAAGAATGGGGAAAGAAAGAAGAAAAAGAGAAAAAGAAAAAAGGAGGAAGGGAGAAAACAAAAAGGAAGAAGAAGAAGAAGAATGGAAAGGAGGAAAAGAAAAAGAAAAAAAAAAGGAGAAAAGAAGAAATGGAAAGAAGAGAAAGGAATAAAAAGAAGAAGAAGAATGGAAAGGAAAGAAAAGAGAAAAAAAAAGGAGAATGGGAGGAGAATGAAAGAAGAAGAAGAAGAAGAAGAAATGGAAAGGAGAAAAAAAAAAAAGGAGAATGGGAGGAGAAAAGAAAAGAAGAAGAAGAAGAAGAATGGAAAGGGAGAAAAAGACAAAAAAGATAAAAGGAGAATGAGAAGGAGAAAGAAAAAAAGAGAAGAAGAAGAAGAAAAGGAAAAGAAGAGAAAAGAGAAAAAAAAAGGAGAATGGGAGGAAAGAAAGGAAGAAGAAGAAGAAGAATGGAAAAGAGAGAAAAGACAAAAAAGGAGAATGGGAGGAAATGAAAGGAAGAAGAAGAAGAAGAAGATGAAAAGGAGAGAAAAGAAAAAAAGGGAGAAATGGAAATGAAAAGAAGAAGAAGAAAAAAAAGAGAGAAAAGAAGAAAAGGAGAAAGAAGAAAGAAGAAGAAGAAGAAGAAGAAATGGAAAGGAGAGAAAAGATAAAAAAGGAGAATGGGAGGAGAAATGAAAGGAAGAAGAAGAAGAAGAATGGAAAGGAGAGAAAAGAGAAAAAAGGAGAAAAGGAGAAAGAAAAGAAAAGAAGAAGAAGAAGAAGAAAGGAAGAGAAAAGATAAAAAGGAGAATGGGAGGAAAGAAATGAAAAGAAGAAGAAGAAGAATGGAAAGGAGAGAAAAAGATAAAAAGGAGAATGGGAGGAGAGAATGAAAGGAAGAAGAAGAAGAAGAATGGAAAGGAGAGAAAAGATAAAAAAAGGAGAATGGGAGAAAGAATGAAAGAAAAGAAGAAGAAGAAGAAGAATGGAAAGGAGAGAAAAGAAGAAAAAGGAGAATGGGAGGAGAAATGAAAGAAGAAGAAGAAGAAGAAGGAAAGGAGAGAGAAAAAATAAAAAGGAGAATGGGAGGAGAAATGAAAAAAAGAAAAAAGAAGAAGAAGAATGAAAGGAGAGAAAAGAAAAAAGGGAGAATGGGAGGAGAATGAAAAAGAAGAAGAAGAAGAATGGAAAGGAAATGGAAAAGAAAAAAAGGAGAAAAGGAAATGAAAAAGAGAAAGAAGAAGAAAATGGAAAAGAGAAAAGATAAAAAGGAGAATGGGAGGAAGGAGAAAAGGAAAAGAAGAAGAATGGAAAAGAGAGAAAAATAAAAAGGAGAAATGGGAGGAGAATGAAAGAAGAAGAAGAAGAATGGAAAGGAGAGAAAAGATAAAAAGGAGAATGGGAGGAGAAATGAAAGGAAGAAGAAGAAGAAGAATGGAAAGGAGAGAAAAGAAAAAAAGGAGAATGGGAGGAGAATGAAAGGAAGAAGAAGAAGAATGGAAAAGGAGAAAAAAGAGAAAAAAGAGAATGGGAAAGAATGAAAAGAAGAAGAAGAAGAAGAAAGGAGAAAAGATAAAAGGAGAATGGGAGAAAGAAAAGAAAATTGAATAAAAGAAGAAAGAAGAAAAGAAAAAAGGAATGGGAAGGAGGAAAAAGGAAGAAGAAGAAGAAGAAATGGAAAGGAGAGAAAAGAAAAAAGGAGAATGGGAGAGAAAGAAAAAGGAGAAGAAGAAGAATGGAAAGGAAGAAAAAGATAAATGTGAGAAGAATGGAAGAAGAAAGGAAGAAGAAGAAGAAAATGAAAAAAGGAGAGAAAAGGAAAAAAAAGGGAGGAAAATGAAAGAAAAGAAGAAAGAAGAAGAAGAAAAAGGAGAGAAAAGATAAAAAGAAGAATGGGAAGAAGAAGGGAGGAAGAAGGAGAGAAAAAGAAAAAAAGGAGAATGGGAGGAGAATGAAAGGAAGAAGAAGAAGAAGAAAGGAAAAGGAGAGAAAAAAAAAAGGAGAAAAGAAAAAAAAGGAAAAGAAAAGAAGAAGAATGGAAAGGAGAGAAAAAGATAAAAAAGGAGAATGGGAGAAGAATGAAAGGAAGAAGAAGAAGAAGAATGGAAAGGAGAGAAAAAGATAAAAAAGGAGAATGGGAGGAGAATGAAAGGAAGAAGAAGAAGAAGAAGAACAATGGAAAAAAGAGAAAAGAAAAAGGAGAATGGGAGGAGAAATGAAAGGAAGAAGAAGAAGAAGAAGAAAATGAAAGGAGAGAAAAGAAAAAGAAAAAAGGAGAAATGGGAGGAGAATGAAAGGAAGAAGAAGAAGAGAAGGGAAGGAGAGAAAAGGAGAAGAAGAAGAAGAAAATGGAAAGGAGAGAAATAAAAAGGAGAATGGGAGGAGAATGAAAGGAAGAAGAAGAAGAATGGAAAGGAGAGAAAAAGATAAAAAAGGAGAATGGGAGGAGAATGAAAGGAAGAAGAAAGAAAGGAGAGAGAAAGAAAAAAGAAGAATGGGAGAAATGAAAGGAAGAAGAAAGAAGAAAAGGAAAAAAAAAAAAGGAGAAAAAGAAAGAAAGAAGAAGAGAAGAAGAAAAGAAGAAGAAATGGGAAGAAAAAAGGAAAAAAGAAGAATGGAAAAAGAGAAAAAGATAAAAAGGAGAAAGGAGGAGAAAGAAGAAGAAGAAGAATGAAAAGGAGAGAAAAAGAAAAAAGGAGAATGGGAGGAGAATGAAAAAGAAGAAGAAGAAGAAAATGGAAAGGAGAGAAAAGAAAAAAAGGAGAATGGGAGAAGAATGAAAGGAAGAAGAAGAAGAAGAAGAATGGAAAGGAGAGAAAAAGATAAAAAAGGAGAATGGGAGGAGAATGAAAGGAAGAAGAAGAAGAAGAAATGGAAAGGAGAGAAAAGATAAAAAAGAAGGAGGAGGGAGAAATGAAAGGAAGAAGAAGAAGAAGAATGGAAAGGAGAGAAAAGATAAAAAGGAAATGGGAGAAGAAATGAAAGGAAGAAGAAGAAGAAGAAGAATGGAAAAGGAGAAAAAGATAAAAAAGGAGAATGGGAGGAGAATGAAAGGAGGAAGAAGAAGAAGAAGAAGAAATGGAAAGGAGATGAAAAAATAAAAAGAAATGGAAAGGAGAGGGAAAATGAAAGAGGAGAAGAAGAAGAAGAAGAATGGAAGGAGAGAATGGAGAAAAAGGAAAGGAAGAGGAAAGGAAGAAGAAGAATGGAAAGGAGAGAAAAGAAAAAAAGGAGAATGGGAGAAGAAATGAAAGGAAGAAGAAGAAGAAGAAGAATGGAAAGGGAGAAAAGAAAAAAGGAGAATGGAGGAGAATGAAAGGAAAAGAAGAAGAAGAAATGGAAAGGAGAGAAAAAGATAAAAAGGAGAATGGGAGGAGAAATGAAATGAAGAAGAAGAAGAAGAAGGAAATGAAGGAGAGAAAAGAGAAAAAAAGAAGAATGGGAGAGAAATGAAAGGAAGAAGAAGAAGAAGAAGAATGGAAAAGGAGAAAAGATAAAAAGGAGAAGGGGAGAGAGGAGAAATGAAGAAGAAGAAGAAGAAGAATCAGGGAAAGGAGAGAAAAGAGAAAAAAGGAGAATGGGAGGAGAAATGAAAGGAAGAAGAAAGAAGAATGGAAAGGAGAGAAAAGATAAAAAGGAGAATGGGAGGAGAATGAAAGGAAGAAGAAGAAGAAGAATGGAAAGGAGAGAAAAAGATAAAAAAGGAGAATGGGAGGAGAATGAAAGGAAGAAGAAGAAGAATGGAAAGGAGAGAAAAAGATAAAAAAGGAGAATGGGAGGAGAATGAAAGGAAGAAGAAGAAGAAGAAGAATGAAAAGAGAAAAAAGAAAAAAGGAGAAAAAAGGAGAATGAAAGGAAGAAGAAGAAGAAGAAGGAAAGGAGAGAAAAGATAAAAAGGAGAATGGGAGGAGAATGAAAGGAAGAAGAAGAAGAAGAAGAATGGAAAGGAGAGAAAAAGATAAAAAAGGAGAATGGGAGGAGAATGAAAGGAAGAAGAAGAAGAAGAAGAATGGAAAGGAGAGAAAAAGATAAAAAAGGAGAATGGGAGGAAAAAAGGAAGAAGAAAGAAGAAGGAAAGAAAAGAAAGGAAGAAATGGAAGGAGAAATGGAAAGAAGAAGAAGAAAAGAAGAATGGAAAGAGAGAAAAGGGAGGAGAATGGGAGGAGAAGAGAAGAAGAAGAAGAAGAAGAATGGAAAAAGAGAGAAAAAGAAAAAAAGGAGAATGGGAGGAGAAATGAAAGGAAGAAGAAGAAGAAGAAGGGAGGAAAGGAGAGAAAAAGAAAAAGGGAGAAATGGAGAGAGAATGAAAGGAAGAAGAAGAAGAAAGAATGGAAAAAAAGAGAAAAAGAAGAAAGAATAATAAGAGGAGAATGGAGAGGAAGATGAAGAAGGAAGAAGAAGAAGAAGAAGAAGAAAGGAGGAGAAAAAGAAAAAAGGAGAATGGGAGAAGAAAGGGAGAAGAAGAAGAAGAAGAATGGAAAGAGAGAAAAGATAAAAAAGGAGAATGGGAGGAGAAATGAAAGAAGAAGAAGAAGAAGAATGGAAAGGAGAGAAAAGACAAAAAGGAGGAAAGGAGAGAAATGAAAGAGAAGAAAAAAGGAGAAAAAGACAAAAAGGAGAAATGGGAGGAGAAAGGAAAGAAGAAGAAGAAGAATGGAAAGGAGAGAAAAAGATAAAAAAGGAGAATGGGAGGAGAATGAAAGGAAGAAGAAGAAGAATGGAAAGGAGAGAAAAAGATAAAAAAGGAGAATGGGAGGAGAATGAAAGGAAGAAGAAGAAGAAGAAGAATGGAAAGGAGAGAAAAAGATAAAAAAGGAGAATGGGAGGAGAATGAAAGGAAGAAGAAGAAGAATGGAAAGGAGAGAAAAAGATAAAAAAGGAGAATGGGAGGAGAATGAAAGGAAGAAGAAGAAGAAGAAGAATGGAAAGGAGAGAAAAAGATAAAAAAGGAGAATGGGAGGAGAATGAAAGGAAGAAGAAGAAGAAGAAGAATGGAAAGGAGAGAAAAAGATAAAAAATGGGAGGAGAAATGAAAAAAGAAGAAGAAGAATGGAAAGGAAGAAAAAAAAAAAGGAGAATGGGAGAAAAGAAAGGAAGAAGAAGAAGAATGGAAAGGAGAGAAAAAGAAAAAAGGAGAATGGGAGAAAGAAGAAATGAAATGAAGAAGAAGAAGAATGGAAAGGAGAGAAAAGAGAAAAAAGGAGAATGGGAGAAGAAATGAAAAAGAAGAAGAAGAAGAAGAATGGAAAGGAGAGAAAAGGAAAAAGGAGAATGGGAAGAATGAAAAAGAAGAAGAAGAAAATGGGGAGAGAAAAAGAAAAAAGGAGAATGGGAGGAGAAGAAAAGGAAGAAGGAAGAAGAAGAAGAATGGAAAGGAGAGAAAAAGATAAAAAAGGAGAATGGGAGGAGAATGAAAGGAAGAAGAAGAAGAAGAAGAAGAATGGAAAGGAGAGAAAAAGATAAAAAAGGAGAATGGGAGGAGAATGAAAGGAAGAAGAAGAAGAAGAATGGAAAGGAGAGAAAAAGATAAAAAAGGAGAATGGGAGAAGAATGAAAGGAAGAAGAAGAAGAAGAAGAATGGAAAGGAGAGAAAAAGATAAAAAAGGAGAATGGGAGGAGAATGAAAGGAAGAAGAAGAAGAAGAAGAATGGAAAGGAGAGAAAAAGATAAAAAAGGAGAATGGGAGGAGAATGAAAGGAAGAAGAAGAAGAATGGAAAGGAGAGAAAAAGATAAAAAAGGAGAATGGGAGAATGAAATGAAGAAGAAAAGAAGAATGGAAAGGAGAGAAAAGAAAAAAGGAGAATGGGAGGATGAAATGAAAGGAAGAAGAAGAAGAATGGAAAGGAGAGAAAAGAAAAAAAAAAAGGAGAATGGGTGGGAGAAATGAAAGGAAGAAGAAGAAGAAGAAATGGAAAGGAGAGAAAAAGATAAAAAAGGAGAATGGGAGGAGAATGAAAGAAGAAGAAGAAGAATGGAAAGGAGAAAAGATAAAAAGGAGAATGGGAGGAGAGAAAAGAAGAAGAAGAAGAAGAATGGAAAGGAGAGAAAAGATAAAAAGGAGAATGGGAGGAGAATGAAAGGAAGAAGAAGAAGAAATGGAAAAGGAGAGAAAAGACAAAAAAGGAGAATGGGAGGAGAATGAAAAGAAGAAGAAGAATGGAAAGGAGAGAAAAGAAAAAAGGAGAATGGGAGGAGAAATGAAAAAGAAAGAAGAAGAAGAAGAATGGAAAGGAGAGAAAAAGATAAAAAGGAGAATGGGAGGAGAATGAAAGGAAGAAGAAGAAGAATGGAAAGGAGAGAAAAAGATAAAAAAGGAGAATGGGAGAAGAATGAAAGGAAGAAGAAGAAGAATGGAAAGGAGAGAAAAAGATAAAAAAGGAGAATGGAGGAAAGGAGAAGAAAAGGAAAGAAGAGAGAAAAGAAAAAATGGAAAGGAGAGAAAAAGATAAGAAGGAGAATGGGAGGAGATAAAAAGAATGGGGAAGAAGAAGAAGAAGAATGGAAAAGGAGAGAAAAGATAAAAAAATGGGGGAGAATGGGAGAAGAAGCTTGGGGGGAAGAAAAAGAAGAAAAATGAAAGGAGAAGAAAAAAAGATAATGAAAGGAAGAATGGAAGGAGAGAAAAGAAAAGAAGAAGAAGAATAAAAAGGAGAATGGGAAAGGAAGAAAAAAAGAAAAGAAGAAATGGAGAAGAAGAAGAAGAGCTAAGAGGAGAGAAAAGAAAAAAGGAGAATGGGAGAAGAAAGAGGAAGAAGAAGAAGAAGAATGGAAAGGAGAGAAAAAGATAAAAAAGGAGAATGGGAGGAGAATGAAAGGAAGAAGAAGAAGAATGGAAAGGAGAGAAAAAGATAAAAAAGGAGAATGGGAGAAGAATGAAAGGAAGAAGAAGAAGAAGAAGAATGGAAAGGAGAGAAAAAGATAAAAAAGGAGAATGGGAGGAGAGAAATGAAAGAAGAAAGAAGAAGAGTCTGGAGAAAAAAGAAAAAGGGAAAGGAGAAAAAGAAGAAGAAAAAGGAGAATGGATAAAAAAGAAATGGGAAAAGAAGAAGAAGAAGAAGAAAGGGAAAGGAGAGAAAAAGAAAAAAGGAAATGGGAGGAGAAAAAAAGGAAGAATGGAAGAAGAATGGAAAGGAGAGAAAAGACAAAAAAGGAGAATGGGAGAAGAATGGAAAAGGAAGAAAAGATAAAAATGGAAAAGGAGAGAAAAGAGAATGGAAGGAGAAAGGGGAGGAGAAGAAAGGAAGAAGAAGAAGAAGAAGAATGGAAAGGGAGAGAAAAAAAAGGAGAATGGGAGGAGAATGAAAAGAAGAAGAAGAAGAAGAAGAATGGAAAGAGAGAAAAAAGATAAAAAAAGGAGAATGGGAGGAGAATGAAAAAGGAGAATGGGAGGAGAAATGAAAGGAAGAAGAAGAAGAAGAAGAATGGAAAGGAGAGAAAAAGAGGAAAAAAAAAGGAGAATGGGAGGAGAAATGAAAGAAGAAGAAGAAGAAGAAGAATGGAAAGGAGAGAAAATGAAAAAGGAGAATGGGAGGAGAAAAATGAAAGGGAAGAAGAAGAAGAAGAAATGGAAAGGAGATATAAAAAGAAAAAAGGAAATGAAGAGAAGAAAGGGAAAGAGAAGAAGAAGAAGAATGGAAAGGGAGAGAAAAGATAAAAAGGAGAATGGGAGGAGAATGAAAGAAGAAGAAGAAGAAGAAGGAGAGAAAGGAGAGAAAAGAGAAAAAAAGGAGAATGGGAGGAGAAAGAAAAGAAGAAAAGAAGAAGAAAGAAGAAAAGGAAGAAAAAGAAAAGGAGAATGAAAAAGGAGAAGAAGAAGAAGGAAAAAAAGAAAAGAAAAAGGAGAAATGGGAGGAGAATGAAAAAGAAGAAGAAGAAAAGAAAGGAGAGAAAAGAAAAAAAAGGAGAATGGGAGGAGAAAAAAGAAGAAGAAGAAGCCGGGAAAGGAGAGAAAAGAAAAAAGGAGCGGGGAGGAGAAATGAAAGAAAAGAAGAAGAAGAATGGAAAGGAGAGAAAAGATAAAAAGGAGAATGGGAGGAGAAATGAAAAGAAGAAAGAAGAAGAAGAATGGAAAGGAGAAAAAGAGGAAAAGGGGAGAAGGGAGGAGAATGAAAGGAAGAAGAAGAAGAATGGAAAGGAGAGAAAAGATAAAAAAGAAGAAAAAAGGAAAGGAAAAGAAGAAGAAGAAATGGAAAGGAGAGAAAAGATAAAAAAAGGAAAGGAGAATGGGAAGAGAAATGGAAAGGAGAAAAGAAAGAAGAAGAAGAAAAGGAAAAGGAGAGAAAAGATAAAAAAAGGAGAATGGGAGAAAAAGGAGAATGAAAGGAAAGAAGAAGAAGAAGAATGGAAAGGAGAGAAAAAGAAAAAAAGGAGAATGGGAGGAGAAATGAAAGGAAGAAGAAGAAGAAGAAAGGAGAGAAAAGAAAATAAAAAGGAGAATGGGAGGAGAAATGAAAAGGAAGAAGAAGAAGAAATGGAAAAGGAGAGAAAAAAAAAGGAGAATGGGAGAGAGAAAAGACAAAAAGGAGAATGGGAGGAAGAAAGAAGAAGAAGAATGGAAAGGAGAGAAAAGAAAAAAGGAGAAATGGGAGGAGAATGAAAGAAGAAGAAGAAGAAGAATGGAAAGGAGAGAAAAAGATAAAAAAGGAGAATGGGAGAAGAATGAAAAGAAGAAGAAGAAGAGAATGGAAAGGAGAGAAAAAGATAAAAAAGGAGAATGGGAGGAGAATGAAAGGAAGAAGAAGAAGAATGGAAAGGAGAGAAAAAGATAAAAAAGGAGAATGGGAGGAGAATGAAAGGAAGAAGAAGAAGAAGAATTGGAAAGGAGAGAAAAGATAAAAAGGAGAAATGGGGAGGAGAAATGGAAGAAGAAGAAAAGATAAAAGGAAAGGAGAAAAAAGGAAAGGATGAAGGAAGAAGAAAAGAAGAAGAATGAAAAAGAGAAAGAAGAAAAAAAAAGGAGAAAGGAAATGAAAGGAAGAAGAAAAGGGAGGAAAGGAGAGAAAAGAAAAAAAGGAGAAATGGAAGAATGAAAGGAAAAGAAGAAAGAAAGGAGAGAAAAGAAAAAAGGAGAATGGGAGGAGAAATGAAAAGGAAGAAGAAGAAGAAGAAGTAAAATGGAAAGGAGAGAAAAAGAGAATGGGGAGAGAAATGAAAGGAAGAAGAAGAAGAATGGAAAAGAGAGAAAAAAAAAAAGGAGAAGGGAGAGAATGAAAAAGAAAAAGAAAGAAAGGAAGAAGAAGAAGAAGAAAGGGAAAGGAGAGAAAAGAAGAAGGAGAATGGAAAAAGAAAGAAAGAAAAAAGAATGGGAGAAAAGGGAAAAGGAAAGAAAAGAAGGGAAGAATGAAAGGAGAGATATAAAAAGGAGAAGAAGAAGAAGAAAATGGGAAAGGAGAGAAAAGAAAAAAGGGAAAGAAAGGAAAAAAGGAGAATGGGAGGAGAAAAAGAAGAAAAGGAGAAAAGAAAAAGGAAATGGGAAGAAGAAAGGAAGAAGAAGAATGAAAGAGAGAAAAGAAAAAGGAGAATGGGAGGAGAATGAAAGGAAGAAGAAGAAGAAGAATGAAAGGAGAGAGAAAAAAGGAAAAAGGAGAATGGGAGAAGAAAAGAAGAAGAAGAAGAAATGGAAAGGAGAGAAAAAGATAAAAGGAGAATGGGAGGAGAAATGAAAGAAGAAGAAGAAGAAGAAGAATGGAAAAGGAGAGAAAAGATAAAAAAGGAGAATGGGAGGAGAAATGAAAGGAAGAAGAAGAAGAAGAATGGAAAGGAGAGAAAAGAAAAAAAGAGAAGAAATGAAAGGGAAGAAAGGAAGAATGGAAAGGAAAAACAAAAAAAGGAGAAATGGGAAGAAGAAAGAAGAAGAAGAATGGAAAAGGAGAGAAAAGATAAAAAAGGAGAATGGGAGGAGAATGAAAAGGAAGAAGAAGAAGAAGAATGGAAAAGGAGAAAAAAGACAAAAAGGAGAATGGGAGGAGAAATGAAAGGAAGAAAAGAAGAAGAAGAAAGAAGAAGAAAAAGAAATGGGAGAGAAAAGAAGAAAAAAAAGAGAATGGAAAGGAAAGAAGAAGAAAGGAAGAAGGAAAGGAAAAGAAAAGAAAAAGGAGAAAGATAAAAGGAGAAAAGAAATGAAAAGAAAAGAAGAATGGAAAGGAGAGAAAAGATAAAAAGGAGAATGGGAGGAGAAGGGAGAAAAGAAGAAGGAAGAAGAAATGAAGAAAAAGGAGAGAAAAAGATAAAAAGGAAAGAATGGGAGAAGAATGAAAGGAAGAAGAAGAAGAAAGGGAAAAGGAGAGAAAAGATAAAAAGGAGAATGGGGAAGAAGAAAGGGATAAAGAAGGAGAAGAAATGGAAAAGGAAGAAAAGATAAAAAAGGAGGTGAGGAGAAATGAAAGGAAGAAGAAGAAGAAAGAAAGAGAGAAAAGAAGAAAAGGAGAGAATGGGAGGAGAATGAAAGAAAGAAGAAGAAAGGAAATGAAAAGGAGAGAAAAATAAAAAAGGAGAAGAAAGGGAGGAAGAAAAGAATGAAAGGAAAGAAAAGAAGAAGAATGGAAAGGAGAGAAAGAAAAGAAGAAAAAGAAGAGAATGGGAGGAAAGAAAGGAAAAAGGAGAAAGAAAGGAGAAAGAAAGAAATGAAGAAGAAAGGAGAGAAAAAGATAAAAAAGGAAATGAAGGAAATGAAAGGAAGAAGAAGAAGAAGAATGGAAAGGAAAGAGAAAAAGGAAATGAAAGAAGAAGAAAGAAGAAGAAGAAGAAAGAATGGAAAGGAGAGAAAAAAAAGGAGAATGGGAGAAGAATGAAAGGAAGAAGAAGAAGAAGAAGAATGGAAAAGAGAAAAGATAAAAAGGAGAATGGGAAGAAGAAATGAAAGAAGAAGAAGAAGAAGAAATCAGGGGAAAGAAGAAAAAAGAAAAAAGAAAAGGAGAGAATGGGAGGAGAATGGAAAGGAGGATGAGAAGAAGAAGAAGAAAGAATGGGAAAGGAGAGAAAAAGAAAAAAAGGAGAATGGGGAGAATGAAAAAGAAGAAAGAAAGAAATGAAGAAGAAAAAGGGAAAGGAGAGAAAGAAATGAAAGGAAGGAGAAAGGGAGGAAGAAATGAAATGAAAAGAAGAAGAAAGGGAGAGAAAAGGAGAAAGGAAATGAAAGAAGAGAAGGGAGGAAGAAATGAAATGAAGAAGAAAGAAAGAATGGAAGGAGAGAAAAGAAAAAAGGAGAATGGGAGTTTAAAGGAAATGAAAGGAAGAAAAAGAAAATGGAAAGGAGAAAAAAGATAAAAAGGAGAATGGGAGGAGAAATGAAAGGAAGAAGAAGAAGAAGAAGAAAATGGAAAGAGAGAAAAAGATAAAAAGGAGAAATGGGAGAAGAAAGGAAAGGTGAAGAAGAAAGAAGAAGAATGGAAAGGGAGAGAAAATGAAATGAAGAAGAATGGAGGATAATCAGAGACAGGAAATGAAATGAAGAAGAATGGATAAAAGGAGATGGGAGGAAATGAAAGGAAAAAGAAGAATGTCAGGTGAGGAAAGAAATGAAGAAGAAAGGAAGAAGAAGGAAGAAAAGAAGAAGAAGAAGGAAAGGAGAGAAAAGAAAAAAAGGAGAAAGGGAGGAGAAAGAAAGAAAAGAAGAAGAAGAATGGAAAGGGAGAGAAAAAAAAAGGAGAGGAATGGGAGGAGACAGGAAAGGGAAAGAAAAAGAAGATAAAAAGGAAGAGGAAAGGAAGAAGAAGGGGGAGAGAGAATGAAAGGAAGAAGATGAAAAGAAAGAATATAAAGAAAAAAGGGGAATCAGGGGAGGAGAAATGAAATGAAGAAGAAGGGATATAAGAAGGTGACAGGAAAGAAAAGAAGAAAAAAAGAAATGGGAAATGAAATGAAGAAAGGAAGAAATGAAGAAGAAATGAAGAAAAAAGGAGAATGGGAAGGAAAATGAAAGGAAGAAAAGAAGAAAGGTGAGAAAGGAAAAAAAGGAAGAAGAAAAGGAGAGAGAAATGAAAGGAAGAAGAAAAGATAAAAGAAGAAGGGAGGAAATAGAAGGAAGAGGGAAAGAAATGAAGAAGAAATGAAGGGAGAGAAAAAGATAAAGGGGAGAATGGAAGGAAATGAAAGAAGAAAGGAAGATGAAATGAAAGAAGAAGAATGGGGAGAATAAGGAGAATGACAGAAAAAGGAAATGAAGAAGAAAGGGAGAATGGGATATAATCAGGACAAGAAAAGAAGGAAGAAGAAAGGGATATAATCAGGTGACAGGAAATGAAATGAAGAAGAAAGGAAAGAAATCAGGTGACAGGAAAGAAAAGAAGAAGAAAGGAGATAAAAGGTGAAGGAGAATGGAAGAAGAAAGGGAAGGAAGAAAGAAGAAATGGAAAGGAGAAAAGGAAAAAAGGAGAATGAGGAAATGAAAGGAAGAAGAAAGGAGAAGAAGAATGACAGGAAATGAGGAGAAGAAAAGAGGTGACAGGAAATGAAGAAGGGGGAGAAATGAAAAAGAAAAGGAAGAAGAAGAAGAATGGAAAGGAAAGAAAAAGAAGAAAAAGGAGAAATGGGACAGGAAATGAAATGAAAAGAAGAAGTGACAGGAAATGAAAAGGAAGAAGAAAGGGAAAGGTGGAGAAATGAAAAGAAAATGGAGAAGAAGAAATGAAGGATAAGAAAAGGAGAAAGAAAGGAAATGAAGAAGAAAGGGATAGAAGAATGACAGGAAACAAATGAGAAAGAAAGGAAGAAGAAAAGAAGAAGAATGGAAAGGTGACAGGAAATGAAATGAAGAAGAATGGGAGAAGAATGACAAGAAATGAAAGAAGAAGAAGGGAGAAGGTGAAAGAAAGAAAGAAAAGGAGAATAAGGGAGAAGATGAAAGGAAAGAAAAGAAATGAAAGAAGAAAGAAAAAGAAGAAAGAATGGGAAGAAGAAAGAATGAAAGGAAGAAGAAGAAGAATGGAAAAGGAGAGAAAAAAGATAAAAGGAAATGAAAGGAAGAAGAAAGGAAGAAGAAGAAGAAGAAAAGGAGAGAAAAGAAGAAAAAAGGAGAATGGGAGAATGAAAGGAGGAAGAAGAAGAAGAAGAAGACAGGAAAGGAGAAAAGAAAAAAGGAGAAATGGGAGGAGAAATGAAAGGAAGAAGAAAGGAGAAGAAGGTGAAAGGAAAGAAAAGAAAAAAAAGGAGAATGGGAGAGGAAATGAAAGGAGGAAGAAAGGGAAGAAGAATGGAAAGAAGAGAAAAGAAGAAAAAGGAGAATGGGAGAAGAAATGAAAGGAAGAAGAAGAAGAAGAGAATGGAAAGGAGAAAGAAAAAAGAAGAAAAAAGAAGAGGGAAAGGAAGAAGAAAGAAAGAAAATGAAGGAAAGAAGAAGAAAGGGAAAGTCAGGTGAGAGGAAAAAAAAAGGAAAGATAAAAGGAAGAAAGGAAGAAGAATAAAGAATGAAAAAGGAAATAAAAGAAGAGGAAAGGGAAATGAAAGGAAGAAGAAGAAGAAGAAAAGGAGAAAATGGGAAAGGAAAGAAAAGAATTAAATAAAAGAAAAGAAGAATGTGAAAGGGAGAAAAAAGAAGAAAGGATAAAATGGTGAAGAAAGAAAATGAAGAAGAAAGGGATATAATGGAAAGGAAAGAAATGAAGAAGAAAGGATATAGAAGGTGACAGGAAATGAAATGAAGAAGTATAAAAGAAAGGGATGAATCAGTGAAAGGAAAATTGAGGAAATGAAGAAGAAAAAGGAGAATGGGAGAGGAAATGAAAGGAAGAAGAAAGAAGAAGGTGACAGGAAATGAAAGGAAGAGAAAAGATAAAAAGGAGAATGGAAAAAAAATGAAGAAGAAAGGATAGAAAGATAAGTCAGTGAAGGAAATGAAAGGAAGAAGAAAAAGATAAAAGAAATGAAAAAAAGAAGAAAGGGAAAGGAAGAAGGAAATGAAGAAGAAGAAGAGGTGAAGGAAAGAAAAGAATGGGAGGGAAATGAGGAAATGAAAGAAGAAAATAAAAGTGAGAAATGAAATGAAGAAGAAAGGGATATAAAGGGACAAGGGAAATGAAAAGAAGAAGAAAGGGATATAGTCAGGTGGAGAAATGAAATGAAGAGAAGGAAAGAAAGGAAATGAAAAGAAGAAGAAAGGGAATGGAAAGGTGACAGGAAAGATAAAAAGAAGAAGAAAGAGATATAAGTGACAGGAAAAGAAATGAAGAAGAAAGGATATAAAGGTGACAGGAAATGAAATGAAGAAGAAAGGATGACAGGAAAATGAAAGGTGAACAAGAAGTCAGGTGAAATGAAGAAGAAGAAAGGAGGAGAAAGGGAGGAGAAATGAAATGAAGAAGAAAGAAGGTGAAGGAAATGGAAAGGAGAGAAAAGAAAAAGGTGACAGGAAATGAAAGAAAAGAAAGGGAAGAAGAAGACAGAAATGAAAGGAAGAAGAAAGATATAGTCAGGTGGGAGGAAATGAAAGGAAGAAGAAAGGGAGAAGAAGGTGACAGGAAATGAAATGAAGAAGAAAAGGATATACTGGTGAGAAGAAAGGGAAATGAAGAAGAAAAGGAGAAGAGGAGAAGGAAATGAAATGAAGAAGAAAAGATAAAAAGGAGAAATGAAAAAGGGAGGAAAAGAAAGAAAGAAGAAAAAGAAGAAGGAGGAAAGGAAAGAAAAAGAAGAAGAAAAAAGAGAAATGAAGAAGGAATGAAAGGAAGAAGAAAGAAGAAGAAAGGGAGAGAAAAAGAAAAAAGGAGGAAAGAAATCAGGTGAGAAGAAGAAAATGGAAAGGAAGAAGAAAAGAAAAAAAAGGGAGAATAGTGGGAGGGAAATGAAAGGAAGAAGAAGAAGAAGAAATGGAAAGAAAGAAAGAAGAAAAGGAGAATAAAATGAAGAAGAAGAAGAAGAAGGGAAGGTGAAGATGGAAAAGGAGAAGAAAGAAAAAATGAAATGGAAGAAGAAGAAGAAAGGAAGGAAAGAAATGAAGAAGAAAGGGAAATGGGAGAAGGAAAAGAAAAAAGAAGAAAATGGGATGAAGAGAAAAGAAAAGAAGAAGAATGGGAAGAAAAATGAAAAGGAAAAGAAGAAGAAGAAAAGGAGAGAAAAGGTGAAAGGAAATGAAATGAAGAAGAAAGGGAATAATCAGGTGACAGGAAAGAAATGAAGAAGAAAGGAGAATGGTGGAGGGAAATGAAAGGAAGAAGAAGAAAGGAGGAAGGAAATGAAAGGAAGAAGAAAGGAAAGAAATGAAAAGAAAAAGGAGGAATGAAGAGAAGAAAAAGAAGAAGAAGAGAAAGGAATGGGAGGAGAAGGAAAGAAGAAGAAAAAGGAGAAAGGTGACAGGAAATGAAATGAAGAAGAAAGGGAGAAGAAGGTGACAAAGGAAAGAAAAGACAAAAGGGATAATGGGAGACAGGAAATGAAAGAAGAAGAAAAGAAGAAGAAGAATGGACAAGAAAAGAAAAGAGGAGAATGGGAAGAAGGAAAGAAGAAGAAGAAAAGAAAAAAATGTCAGGTGACAGGAAATGAAAGGAAGAAGAAAGGGGATAGTCAGAATGAAATGAAAGGAAGAAAAGGAAATCAGGGAGAGGAAAAGAAATGAAAAGGATGACAGGAAATGAAAAAAGAAGTGAGGAGAAATGAAATGAAGAAGAAAAGGAAATCAGGTGACAGGAAATGAAAGGAAGAAAAGATAAAAGGGACAGGAAATGAAATGAAGAAGAAAGGGATAAAAGGAGAATGAAATGAAAGGAAGAAGAAGATATAGAGGTGACAGGAAGAGAAAGAAAAAGAAAAGGGAGGAAATGACAGGAAATGAAGAAGAAGAAAGGGAGAAAAGATAAAAGGAAATGAAAGAAGAAGAAAAAGAAGAAGAAGTGAGAAGAAATGAAATGAAGAAGAATGGGATATAAAGGAGACAGGAAATGAAAGAAGAAGAAGAAGAAGAAGAAGAAATGAAAGGAGAGAAAAGAAAAGGAGAATGGGGACAGGAAATGAAAGGAAGAAGAAAGGGAATAAAGGGAAAGGAAATGAAATGAAGAAGAAAGGGAGGAGAAGTCAGGTGAGAGGAAATGAAAGGAAGAAGAAGAAGAAAAATGAAGAAGAAAGGAGAAGAAAGAATGGGAAGAAAAGAAATGAAGAAGAAAGGGAATAGGAGAATGGGACAGGAGAAATGAAATGAAGAAGAAAGGGAAGAAGAAGAAAGGAAATGAAAGAAGAAGAAAAGGAAAAAGAAATGAAATGAAAGGAAGAAGAAGATAAGTCAGGTGACAGGAAATGAAAGGAAGAAGAAAGGGAATAAGAAGTGACAGGAAATGAAAGAAGAAGAAAGGGGAAGAAGAACAAGAAATTAAATGGAGAGGAAATGAAAAGAAGAAGAATGGGAAGAAGAAAGGGGAATAAAAGGTGACAGGAAATGAAAAGAAGAAGAAAGGGATAAAATCAGGTGACAGGAAATGAAGAAGAAAGAAGAAGAAATGAAAGGAAGAAGAAGGAAGGAAAGGTGAAAGGAAATGAAGAAAGAAAAGAGAATGGGAGGACAGAAATGAAAGGAAGAAGAAAGGGAAGAAGAAGGTGACAGGAAAGAAATGAAGAAGAAAGGGGAGAAATGACAGGAAATGAAATGAAGAAGAAAGGGATATAATCAGGTGACAGTGGAAAGGAAAGGGAAGAAGAAAGGGAAGAAGAAGAAGACAGGAAATGAAAAGAAGAAGAAAGGGAAAAAAGGAGGTGACAGGAAATGAAATGAAGAAGAAAGGGGATAGAAGTGACAGGAAAGAAAGAAGAAGAAAGGGATATGGAAAGGAGAGAAATGAAATGAAGAAGAAAGGATAGAAAAGGTGACAGGAAATGAAATGAAGAAGAAAGGGATAGGAAAAAGACAGGAAATGAAATGAAGAAGAAAGGGATAAAAAGTGAGAAAGAAAGGAAGAAGAATGAAGACAGGGAAAGAAAGAAGAAGAAAGGATAAAGGACAGGAAATGAAAAGAAGAAAAGGAGAATGGGAGAGAAAGAAATGAAGAAGAAGAGGGAATCAGGTGACAGGAAATGAAAAGAAGAAGAAAGGGATAATGGGAGGAAATGAAATGAAAAGGTGAAGAAAGAAAGAAGAAGAAAGGGATATAAAAGGACAGGAAATGAAATGAAGAAGAAAGGGATATAATCAGGGGACAGGAAATGAAAGGAAGAAGAAAGGGATAGAATCAGGTGAAGGGAAATGAAATGAAGAAGAAAGGAGAATGAAAGGAAGAGATAGGAAGAAAGGTGAAGGAAAGAAATGAAGAAGAAAAGGGATATAGTCAGGTGACAGGAAATGAAATGAAGAAGAAAGGGATAATTGTCAGGTGACAAGAAATGAAAAAAAGAAAAAAAGTGACAGGAAATGAAAGGAAGAAAAAGATAAAAAAGGAGGAAATGAAATGAAGAAGAAAGGGATATAAAGGTGACAAAAAATGAAAAAAGAAGAAAGGGAGGAGAATGAGGTGAAGAAAATGAAATGAAGAAGAAAGGGAGAAAAAGTCAGGTGAAGGAGAATGAAATGAAGAAGAAAGGGAAGAATCAGGTGAAGGGAAAGGAGAGAAAGAAAAAAGGAGAATGGGAGGTGAAAGGAAAAGAAGAAGAAGAAGAAGAAAGGGATAAAGTCAGGTGAAAAGGAAATGAAATGAAGAAGAAAGGAAGAAGTCAGAAGAATGGAAATGAAAGAAAAGAAGAAAGGGATAATGGGAGGAGGAAATGAAATGAAAAGAAAGGGAAGAAGGTGAAGAAATGAATGGGAAGAGAATGAAAGGAAATGAAGAAGAATGAAAGAAGAAAGGGATAAAAAGAGAATGACATGAAGAAATGAAATGAAGAAAAAAAGAAGATAAGAAAGGAGAAAGGAAATGAAATGAAGAAGAAAGGGAAAAAGGTGACAGGAAATGAAATGAAGAAGAAAGGGAGGATAAGTCAGGTGACAAGAAATGAAATGAAGAAGAAAGGGATATAGTCAGGTGACAGGAAATGAAAGGAAGAAGAAGGATAAAGGTGACAGGAAATGAAATGAAGAAGAAAGGATAAAGGAGGTGACAGGAAATGAAATGAAGAAGAAAGGGAAGGTGACAGGAAATGAAATGAAGAAGAATGGGATATAATCAGGTGACAGGAAATGAAGAAGAAAGAAAAAGGTGAGAGGAAATGAAAGGAAGAAGGAGAATAGGGAGGAGAAAGGAAATGAAATGAAGAAGAAAGGGATATAGAAAGGTGAGAGAAAAAATGAAGAAGAAAGGGATATGGGAGACAGGAAATGAAATGAAGAAGAAAGGGATATAATCAGGTGAGAGGAAATGAAAAAAAGAAGAAAGGGATATAGGATCAGGGAAGAAGAAAGAAGAAGAAATGAAAAGAGAAGAAAAGATAAATGACAGGAAGAATGGGAGGAGGAAATGAAATGAAGAAGAAAGGGAGAAGTCAGGGAGAGGAAATGAAAAGAAGAATGGGGAGGAAGGTGACAGGAAATGAAAAGAAGAAGAAAGGGGATATAAAAAGAAGAAGGAAATGAAATAAAAAGAAGAAAGGAGAGAAGAAGAAGGAAATGAAATGAAGAGAAATGGGAAAAGATGGGAAAAGGAGAATGAAAGAAGAATGGGAAAAAAGGTGAAGAAGAAGAAATGAAGAAAAAGATATAGTCAGTGAAAGGAAATGAAAGAAGAAAGAAAGGATAGAAGAAGAAGACAGGAAATGAAATGAAGAAGAAAAAGGAGAATGGGGAGGTGAAAGAAAGGAAAAGAAGAAGAAGAGGGATAAAAAGGTGACAGGAAATGAAAGGAAGAAGAAAGGAAGAATGGTGAGGAAATGAAATGAAGAAGAAAGGATAGAATGGGGAGGAGAAAGAAAGGAAATGAAGAAGAAAGAATGGAAAGGAGAGAAAAAATGAAAAAAGAAGAATGGGAGGAGAAATGAAAAAAGAAGAAGAAGAAGAAGGAGAGAAAAGAAAAGGAGAATGGGAGGATAAAAGACAGGAAATGAAATGAAGAAAGGGATATAATCAAAAAGGAGAATGACAGGGAAATTAAATGAAGAAGAAAAGGATATAGTCAGGTGAGAGGAAATGAAAGGAAGAAGAAAGGGATAGAAGGTGACAGGAAATGAAAAGAAGAAGAAAGGAGATAATCAGGTGACAGGAAATGAAATGAAGAAGAAAGGGATATAAAGGTGACAGGAAAGAAATGAAGAAGAAAAGGATAGTCATGTGAGGAGAATGAAAGGAAGAAGAAAGGGATATAAAGGTGACAGGAAATGAAATGAAGAAGAAAGGAGATCAGGGGACAAGAAATGAAATGAAGAAGAAAGGGAAGTGACAGGAAATTAAATGAAGGAAAAATGAAATGAAGAAGAAAGGGATAGAAATGAAAAGAAGAAAGGAAATGAAAAAAGGATCAGGACAATGAATGAAATTAAAAGAAGAAAAGGATATAATCAGGTGACAGAAAAAAATGAAGAAGGGGAATGGGTGACAGGAAATGAATGAAGAAAAGATAAATGGAAAGGAAAGAAATGAAGAAGAAAGGAGAAGGAAATGAAAGGAAGAAGAAAGGGATATAAATCAGGTGACAGGAAATGAAAAAAGAAGAAGAAGAAAGGGAGAAGAAGAAGAAGAGAGGAAAATGAAATAAAAGAAAAAAGAAGAAAGGGACGGAAATGAAATGAGAGGAAAAGAAAGGTGAAGAAAAGAAAAAGAGAAAAAGGATATAAGGTGGGAGGAAATGAAAGGGAAGAAGAAGAAGAAAGGGAGAAAATCAAAAAAATGGGAGGAGTCAGGTGACAGGAAATGAAAAGAAGAAGGAAAGGAGAAAAAAAGGTGACAGGAAATGAAATGAAGAAGAAAGGGAGATAATCAGGTGACAGGAAATGAAAAGAAGAAGAAAGGGATAAATCAGGTGGAGAAATGAAAAAGAAGAAGGGAAGAAAGGATAATCAGGTGAGAGAAATGAAATGAAGAAGAAAGGGATAAAAAATGAAAGAAGAAGAAAGGGATATAAGACAGAAATGAAATGAAGAAGAAAGGGAATAATCAGGTGAAAGGAAAGAAATGAAGAAGAGGGGGATATAAAAGGTGACAGGAAATGAAAGGAAGAAGAATGGGATATAAAGTGACAGGAAATGAAAGGAAGAAGAAAGGGACAGAAGGTGAAGGAAATGAAAAAAGAAGAAGAAAGGATATAGTCAGGTGACAGGAAATGAAATGAAGAAGAAAGGATATAATCAGGTGACTGGATATGAAATGAAGAAGAAAGAAATATAGTCAGGTGAGAGGAAATGAAATGAAGAAGAAAGGGATATAGTCAGGTGACAGGAAATGAAATGAAGAAGAAAGGGATATAGTGACAGGAAATGAATTAAAGAAGAAAGGATATAATCAGGTGACAGGAAATGAAATGAAGAAGAAAAGGGATATAATCAGGTGACAGGAAATGAAATGAAGAAGAAAGGGAATATAGTCATGTGGGAGGAAATGAAAATGAAGAAGAAGGGAAATGAAAGGAAGAAGAAAGGATATGAATCAGGTGACAGGAAATGAAATGAAGAAGAATGGGATCAGGTGACAGGAAATGAAAATGAAGAAGAAAGGATATAAGTCAGGTGACAGGAAATGAAAAAGAAGAAAGGGATATAATCAGGTGACAGGAAATGAAATGAAGAAGAAAGGGATATAATCAGGTGACAGGAAGAAGAAAGGGATAAAAAGTGACAGGAAATGAAAGGAAGGAAAGGGAAATCAGGTGAGGGAAAGGAAGAAGAAAGGGAGAGGTGACAGGAAATGAAAGAAGAAAAGGGGATATAGTCAGGTGACAGGAAATGAAGAATGAAGTGAAGGAAATGAAAGGATATAATCAGGTGACAGAAATGAAAGGAAGAAGAAAGGGATATAAGGTGACAGAAATTAAATGAAGAAGAAAGGGATATAGTCAGGTGACAGGAAATGAAATGAAGAAGAAAGGGATATAGTCAGGTGACAGGAAATGAAATGAAGAAGAAAGGGATATAATCAGGTGACAGGAAATGAAATGAAGAAGAAAGGGATATAGTCAGGTGACAGGAAATGAAATGAAGAAGAAAGGGATATAGTCAGGTGACAGGAAATGAAAGGAAGAAGAAAGTGATATAATCAGGTGACAGGAAATGAAATGAAGAAGAAAGGGATATAATCAGGTGACAAAGGAAATGAAGAAGAAAGGATATAGTCAAAGGAAATGAAATGAAGAAGAAAGGGATATAATCAGGTGACAGGAAATGAAATGAAGAAGAAAGGGATATAGTCAGGTGACAGGAAATGAAATGAAGAAGAAAGGGATATAATCAGGTGACAGGAAATGAAATGAAGAAGAAAGGGATATAGTCAGGTGACAAGAAATTAAATGAAGAAGAAAGGGAGGATAAATCAGGTGACAGGAAATGAAATGAAGAAGAAAGGGAGATAAGAAAGGTGACATGGGAAATGAAATGAAGAAGAAAGGGATATAGTCAGGTGAAGAAATAAATGAAGGAAATGTCAGGTGAAGAAAGAAGAAGAAAGGGATATAGTCAGGTGACAGGAAATGAAAGGAAGAAGAAAGGGATATAAAGGTGACAGAAATGAAATGAAGAAGAAAGGGGATATAATCCAGGTGACAGGAAATGAAATGAAGAAGAAAGGGATATAATCAGGTGACAGGAAATGAAATGAAGAAGAATGGGAGGAGACATGGGAAGAAGAAATGAAATGACAGGAAAGAAAGAAGAAGAAAGGGATAATCAGGTGACATGAAATGAAAAGAAGAAGAAAGGGAGGATAATCAGGTGACAAAATGAAATGAAGAAGAAAGGGATATAATCAGGTGACAGGAAATGAAATGAAGAAGAAATGAAGAAGATGGGATATAATCAGGTGACAGGAAATGAAATGAAGAAGAAAGGGATATAGTCAGGTGACAGGAAATGAAATGAAGAAGAAAGGATATAGTCAGGTGACAGGAAATGAAATGAAGAAGAAAGGGATATAATCAGGTGACAGGAAATGAAATGAAGAAGAAAGGGATATAATCAGGTGACAGAGGAAATGAGAAAATGAAGAAGAAAGGGATATAAAAAGAGGTGACAGGAAATGAAATGAAGAAGAAAGGGATATAAATGGTGACAGGGAAAATGAAGAAGAAAGGGAAATGATGAAATGAAGAAGAAAGGGAGATAATCAGGTGAGAGGAAATGAAATGAAGAAGAAAGGGATATAGAAGGTGACAGGAAATGAAATGAAGAAGAAAGGGATATAGTCATGTGACAGGAAAGAAAAATGAAGAAGAAAGGGATATAATCAGGTGACAGGAAATGAAATGAAGAAGAAAGAAGAAGTCAGGTGACAGGAAAATGAAATGAAGAAAGGGAAGGTGACAGGAAATGAAAGGAAGAAGAAAGGATATAATCAAATGAGGAAAGGACAGAAATGAAGAAGAAAGGGAGTCAGGAGAGGAAATGAAAGAAGAAGAAAGGGATAATGTGACAGGAAATGAAATGAAGAAGAAAGGGATAATAGTCAAATGACATGAAAATGAAAGGAAGAAGAAAGGGATATAGAAGGTGAAAGGAAATGAAATGAAGAAAGAAAGGGGAGAAATCAGGTGACAGGAAATGAAAGGAAGAAGAAAGGGATATAAGGGTGACATTAAAAATGAAAAGAAGAAGAAGAAGAAGAAAGGATAAGGTGAAGAAATGAAAGAAGAAGAAATGGATATAAAGGTGACAGGAAATGAAATGAAGAAGAAGAAGAAAGGAAATGAAAAGGAAGAAGAAAGGGATAGAAGGTGACAGGAAATGAAATGAAGAAGAAAGGGATATAATCAGGTGACAGGAAATGAAATGAAGAAGAATGGGAATCAGGATGACAGAAATGAAATGAAGAAGAAAAATGAAAAGGTGACAAGAAAAAAGAAGAAGAAAGTAATATAGTCAGGTGACAGGAAATGAAAAAGGAAGAAGAAAGGGATATAATCAGGTGACAGGAAATGAAATGAAGAAGAAAGGGATATAATCAGGTGACAGGAAATGAAATGAAGAAGAAAGGATATAATCAGGTGACAGGAAGGAAATGAAAAGAAGAAGAGAAGGAAATAAAGAAGAAGGTGACAGGAAATGAAAAAGAAGAAGAAAGGGATATAATCAGGTGACAGGAAATGAAATGAAGAAGAAAGGGAGTCAGTTGACATAAAAGAAGGTGAGAAAGGGGAAATGAAAGGAAGAAAAGAAAGGATATAATCAGGTGACAGGAAAATGAAATGAAGAAGAAAGGGATATAATCAGGTGACAGGGAAATAAATGAAAGAAGAAAGGGATATAATCAGGTGACAGGAAATGAAATGAAGAAAAAGGGAAGACAGGAAAATGAAGAAGAATGGGATATAATCAGGTGACAAGGAATTAAATGAAGAAGAAAGGATATAGTCAGGTGACAGGAAATGAAAAGAAAGGAAGAATGACAGGGAGAGGAAATGAAAAGGAAAGGAAGAAGAAAGGGATATAATCAGGTGACAGAGAGTGAAGGAAATGAAGAAAGAAAGGGATATAATCAGGTGACAGGGAGAGGACAGGGAAAGAAATTAAAGAAGAAAGGGATAAATGACAGGGAAATGAAAGGAAGAAAAGAAGGGATGAAGAAGGGAAATAGTCAGGTGACAGAAATGAAATGAAGAAGAAAGGGATATAATCAGGTGACAGGAAATGAAATGAAGAAGAAAGGATATCAGGTGACAGGAAATGAAAAGGAAGAAGAAAGGGATATAGTCAGGTGACAGGAAAGGAAATGAAGGAAAAGAAGAAAGGGATATAATCAGGTGACAGGAAATGAAATGAAGAAGAATGGGATATAATCAGGAAATGAAGAAGAAAGGAAATGACAGGAAATGAAAAGAAGAAGAATGGGATATAATCAGGTGACAAGAAAGAAATGAAGAAGAAAGGAAATGAATGAAAGAAATGAAGAAGAATGGGATATAATCAGGTGACAGGAAATGAAATGAAGAAGAAGTGGGAAATAATCAGGTGACAGGAAATGAAATGAAGAAGAAAAGGATATAATCAGGTGACAGGAAATGAAATGAAGAAAGGATATAGTCAACAGGAAATGAAAGGAAGAAGAAAGGGATATAAAGGTGACAGGGGGAAATGAAAATAAAGGAAGAATAAATGGGATATAGTCAGGTGACAGGAAATGAAATGAAGAAGAAAAGGTGGGAAAGGAAAATGAAGAAAAAGGATCAGGTGACAGGAAATGAAATGAAGAAGAAAGAAAGGGAAATAAATGAAGAAGAAAGGGATATAGTCAGGTGACAGGAAATGAAAGGAAGAAGAAACAGGATAAGGTGACAGGTGAAGAAAGGAAATGACAGGAAATGAAAGAAGAAAGGGATATAATCAGGTGACAGGAAATGAAAGGAAGAAGAAAGGGATATAGTCAGGTGAGAGGAAATGAAATGAAGAAGAAAGGGATATAATCAGGTGACAGAAATGAAATGAAGAAGAAAGGGATATAAGGTGACAGGAAATTAAATGAAGAAGAAAGGGATATAGTCAGAGACAGGAAATGAAATGAAGAAGAAAAGGATATAGTCAGGTGACAGGGAAATGAAATGAAAGAAGAAAGGATATAATCAGGTGACAGGAAATGAAATGAAGAAGAAAGGGATATAATCATGACAGGAAAGAAATGAAGAAGATATAATCAGGTGACAGGAAATGAAATGAAGAAGAAAGTGGGAAATAGTCAGGTGACAGGAAATGAAATGAAGAAGAAAGGGATATAGTCAGGTGACAGGAAATGAAATGAAGAAGAAAGGATATAATCAGGTGACAGGGAAATGAAATGAAGAAGAAAGGGGATATAATCAGGTGACAGTTGAAGGAAATGAAAGGAAGAAGAAAGGGGATATAATCAGGGAGAATGAATGGTGAAGGGAAATGACAAGAAATTAAAGAAGAAAAGGGATATAATCAGGAAATGACAGGAAATGAAATGAAGAAGAAAGGATATAATCAGGTGACAAGAAAATTAAATGAAGAAGAAAGGGATATAAATGAAAGGAAATGAAAAAGAGAATGGGATAGTCAGGTGACAGGAAATGAAATGAAGAAGAAAGGGATATAGTCAGGTGATATAAGCTAGGTGACAGAAATGAAATGAAGAAGAAAAGGATATAATCAGGTGACAGGGAAATGAAATGAAGAAGAAAGGGATATAATCAGGTGACAGGAAATAAATGAAGAAGAAAGGGGAAATGAAAGAAGAAAAAGGGATATAGTCAGGTGACAGGAAATGAAATGAAGAAGAAAGGGATAAGTCAGTGACAGAAATGATAAATGAAGAATGAAAAGGGATATATAGTCAGGTGACAGGAAATGAAAGGAAGAAGAAAGGGATATAATCAGGTGACAGGAAATGAAATGAAGAAGAAAAGGATATAATCAGGTGAGAGGAAATGAAATGAAGAAGAAAGGATATAGTCAGGTGAGAGGAAATAAAATGAAGAAGAAAGGGATATAGTCAGATGACAGGAAATGAAATGAAGAAGAAAGTGATATAGTCAGATGAAAGGAAATGGAGAAATGAAGAAGAAAGGATATAGTCAGTGACAGGAAATGAATGAAGAAGAATGGGAAATGGAAGAATGAAGAAGAAAGGATATAATCAGGTGACAGGAAGAAAGGGAAGTGGGAGAGGAAAAAAGAAAAGGGATATAGTCAGGTGACAGGAAATGAAATGAAGAAGAAAGGGATATAAGAAGAAGATGACAGGAAATGAAATGAAAGAAGAAAGGGATATAGTGACAGGAAATGAAATGAAGAAGAAAAGAAAATGAAGAAGAAAGGGTCAGGTGACAGGAAATGAAATGAAGAAGAAAGGGATAGACATAGTCAGACAGGAAATGAAAGGAAATGAAATGAATAAAGAAAGATATAGCCAGATGAAGGAAATGAAATGAAGAAGAAAGGGATATAGTCAGGAGAGGGAAATGAAATGAAGAAAGAAAGGGATATAGTCAGGTGACAGGAAATGAAATGAAGAAGAAAGATATAGTCAGGTGACAGGAAATGAAATGAAGAAGAAAGTGATATAGTCAGGTGACAGGAAATGAAATGAAGAAGAAAGTGATATAGTCAGATGACAGGAAATGAAATGAAGAAGAAAGTGATATAGTCAGGTGACAGGAAATGAAATGAAGAAGAAAGGGATATAGTCAGGTGACAGGAAATGAAATGAAGAAGAAAGGGATATAGTCAGGTGACAGGAAATGAAATGAAGAAGAAAGGGATATAGTCAGGTGACAGGAAATGAAATGAAGAAGAAAGTGATATAGTCAGGTGACAGGAAATGAAATGAAGAAGAAAGGGATAAAAAGGAAATGAAAAGAAATGAAGATATAGATGACAGAAAGTGAAGAAGAAGGAAATGAAATGAAGAAGAAAGGATATAGTCAGAAAGAAAGGAAATGAAATGAAAGAAGAAGAAAGTGATATAGTCAGGTGACAGGAAATGAAATGAAGAAGAAAGTGATAAAAGAAGAAAAATGAAGTGATATAGCCAGGTGACAGGGAAATGAAAATGAAGAAGAATCGGATATAGTCAGGTGACAGGAAATGAAATGAAGAAGAAAGTGTCATGACAGGGAAATGAAATCAGATATGGACAGGAAATGAAATGAAGAAGAAGTGATAGTCAGAAATGACAGGAAATGAAATGAAGAAGAAAGGGATATAGTCAGGTGACAGGAAATGAAATGAAGAAGAAAGTGATATAGTCAGATGACAGGAAATGAAATGAGTCCAGAAATGAATGAAGAAAATGATAATGAAGAATATGGGATATAGTGATGACAGGAAATGAAATGAAGAAGAAAAAAGAAAGGTAATGAAATATAGTCAGATGACAGGAAATGAAATGAAGAAGAAAGAAATGGATATAGTCAGGTGACAGGAAATGAAAATGAAATGAAGAAGAAAAAGAAGAAAAGGGATATAATCAGGTGACAGGAAATGAAAATGAAGAAGAAAAAGTGAAAGGTGACAGGAAATGAAATGAAGAAGAAAGGGATATAGTCAGTTGACAGGAAATGAAATGAAGAATAAAAGGTTATAATCCGGTGACAGGAAATGAAATGAAGAAGAAAAGGATGCAGTCAGGTGACAGGAAATGAAATGAAGAAGAAATGGATATAGTCAGGTGGCGGGAAGTAATGTTAACTCTACCGAGAAGCCTTTTTCTTTTCTTTTTTTTAAAGGTCGACGAAAAATTTATTCGTTATGATTTCTGCTTTCTTTGCATATACAATCACTTCTCCATCTCTCTTTCTCTCTCTCTCTCTCTCACACACTTTATATAAACAAATAAACACTAAACAAACACACATACGCACTCACGCACACATACACACACATATACACACACACACACACACTCTAGGTTATATATATATATATATATATATATATATATATATATATATATATATATTTTCCGTATAATGGACGCTGTAGTACACATCATCAGTGCTGTTTATTGCCGAGGTTCATTAGGGTTTCGGGTCTTTCAACATCATACGCCCTCTCCCCACTGACCCAGCCGATACTGATCGGATATAGACTTGTCTACCTTCCGTTAGCTACAATTGGTTCCATCTTCCAAAGTACACACTATGCAACTCTTCTTGGCAATTTATTGTCCAATCCTCGACGACTTTCGGTTCACCAGCAATGTGCACTCTTCCATATAAAAGGAAGCAAATGCAGCCATAATATCTACCTGATCAGGATCATCGCAGTGTGCTTGGCTTGAAGTGGTAAGTACCAATTTGATTCCCCTCACTGAGACACACACACACACACAGAGAGAGAGAGAGAGAGAGAGAGAGAGAGACGCTTATTCCATTTTCATTCATGTTAATCATCCACCGAATGAAAGGAAAAGAAAAAATTAGTAAATTATTTCCTTTTCCTCCTTCCCACTTTTTTATTTTTTCATCCTTGACCCTCCACCTATATGAGTTACACACACACACACACACACACACACACACACACACACACACACACATATATATATATATATATATATATATAATTAAAGTAGTGATTCTCAACTGCCTTGCCGCGGTACACTAGTTTGCCGCGGTACACTAGTTTGCCATGCTGCGAAATATTGTCACGAAAAAGTATGATTGGGTTCGAAATCCTTCATAAATGTTCCTTTTAATATTGGCCACCATTTCTAGTGCTCTAGTGCTCAAAATAAACATTGATACAATTTGGATTTCAATACAAAATGAATATCCCACATTAGCTAAAAAGACTTTAGAAGTTTTATTACAATTTTTCTACTTATGTGAATTAGCCTTCTTAACCACAAATAACATCAAAAATAAGACGGAAAAAAGACTATGCTCAACTGGAGAAGAAATGAGGGTCTCATCGCATATTCGACCAAAGATTGAAGAAATCAAGGAAAAAGATCGGGAACAATTTCGTATTAAATAAGCTGTAAAAATAGTTGAATTGAAACATTAAAATCAAGTAAGTTCATATTTGTGTGTGTGTATTTTTTAAAAATCTATGATTTTATTTCATCACATTGAAATGTCTACCCTTTAAAGATTTTGCTAAGTGTGACGTGATTTTTTCATTTGCTCTTCAGTGTGCCGTTTCTTAAAAACGTTGAGAAATTCTGAGTCCAAGCAGGCATTCAATTCTAAAACCTGTTATTGAGGGACAAATTGCCTACTGGCATCGCTAGTGATTGTTCGTAAGTTGTTTATCTGGTTGCTTTGAGAATAAGGGCGGGCATCCTAGTGGTTTGATCCAGCAAATATCAACCTAAATAGCTTTACACATTGCATGTCAATAGTAGAGTATAAAAGCAAATGTTTTGTTCTTTTATATTATACGGTCGACCACACGAGATCTGACCGCGACACTTTCCCTACTACTTAACATGATAACACTTCATCATATCCATCGCTCCAGGAAGTCCAATCTAGTATGAGACATCTACAATCCCCCTTGGCAAGATCCTCGACAGGCATTAATAATTTAGCCTCCGCATCTGTTACTTGTTGAGAAGGGATAGGAAGGAACGTGACCTCTGTGTCCTGAGCGCATATTTCTTCCTTATACATTGTTGACAGTATACATTGTCATCGTCATTATCATTATCTATCTATCTATCTATCTATATATATATATATATATATATATCTGGGAGTAAAGTTGTTTGCGCAATAGGTGTCTTATCCACGTTCCTCTTCACAACATACCAATGATGGCAAATTTACTATGAGCTTTCTGGTGTTGGAATTAATAGAAGAGAGAAAATTACCGTGTTGATACATATTGCTCTATTCCGAGTACTTTCGACATTAACACAGTGTCATCCTCAGGGTGTGTTTTTAAAAAAAAAATGTAGTGTTTCCAAAGATAAAATTGCTATGTTTATCTGAAATTTATAATTTTACAGATGGAGTGAGGACCGCTATTTTTTTTTTTACCTCTAGGGGAGGCAACTAATTATCATGTGTGAAGAGTTCTTTTTTTAAAAAAGAAGAAAATAGAATGAGAAACTATTAATATAGACCCTGATATTTTAGTCTATATATTGTAAACATTTTAGAACATTTGCGTAGTATTCATAATTTTTTTAAAGGTTTCCATATTTTGATATATATAGCTTCAACGATTTTTAGTTTATGTTTATTATTTTCATGAGAAAGCATGGATGCATTTTCGACTAGAATTTTTCTAAATTGTGAAATTAGACAAGCTTGTTGTAAATGTTTAGAGATGTTAGTTATGTCATTCAAAGCAAAAACTAGCTGTCCATTGCAGATTAGTGAGAATTACACTTGGCGATGAAGATCTTCAGACCTGTACTTAGTTGATTACGTGTCGTGCCTTCTTTTTACATCTCATTTTGTTGAATAAAATTTTATTTTAGGTAATTTCCTATTATATGTAAATTTAAAGTATATTTTATGTCTAATAATTTCATTATATTTGAGATATACAAAGGTTTCCAGCGTTTATTTCTTTTAAAAAGTTTGTCTTTTACTACATATTCAGTTTAGATTAAAAAAAGGACGGTGCTGTGATTTTTTTCCACACAGCTTACAGTTACAGTGGAACCTAGGGTCACGAATTTAATACGTTCCTGAAGGCCGTTCGTAACCAGAAATGTTCGTAAACCGAAACAATTTTTTCCAATAGGAATAACTGTAGAGAAAAAAGTCACAGTACAATAAAACTGGAAAAGAAAAGCATGGCACAACACACGAATATATACAATGCGGCGGTTAACTTAGAAATGATTCCATTCGGGGTAACTCGGTTCGGCAATGTTGTTCGAGAACCGAAATTTTGCTCCATTAGCGAGTCATTTTCATCTCGAACTTTCTGTTCGAAAACCAATTTGTTTGACATGTGAGATGTTCAAGAACCGAGTTTGCACTGTATATATTTATGTTTAAATAATTTGTGTCATAAAGATGATCGTTTCTCAGTTTTAAAACATCATCATTTAGTTTCTAAGAAAGTCGGTTCACTGTGTAGTGGTAGATAATTTTTCTCCCCTGAATATATATTTACAAGTCTACTATTCGTCCATTCTTAGAATATTGCTGCCACATATGGTCAGGTGCTACCGCTACATATCTAGAGATCCAAAGAAGAATTATCAGTGCTGATCTGGTGTCTCGGCTTCAGTCACTGATATATCCCGGAAAGGGATATATTTGTTCAAAATAGCAAAGTGGTTTTGGACTACTGTAACCGAGTAGGACAATCTAGCAGGTAACCGTAATGAACTGGTCAACGTCGTAGTGGTAGGCAATAGGTGTAGGCAATAGGCGTCCTCCTGTACCTCCACATCAGTCTGTATTTATCGCTGACACCAGCCAATCATATCAATGTGAGGGGGGACCCAGGTGTGTGCATATTCACTACATCACCTCCCCCTGAGCTAAATTTTCCTTTGAAATTTAGCTTTAATATTTTCTATTTTTAAGGTCTGGACTTAATCGATTGATCTTTTTCCTAAGTCTTTTTCGCCTCAATTCTCCTTCCAGTGGTGGCGTTTGACACACTGGTACCTCTGGCCTTGAGGTCGGGGATACCTCCATTGGCGAATGTTGATTTACTGGAACGGGAATTTCAAATGCATCATACAAGACTTCCATTGGAATCTCTTCAGTATTTTCCATGATCTCTGTAGTGTGTCTGGGTCTCAATTGATTCCAATGTCTTTTGCACCAAAACTTTTTCACTTTTATGTCATATATGACCTGTCCAATTCTTTTGGTTATCATTCCTTCTTCCCAATACATTTTTCCAGCCCTAAAGTTCTTGAAAGAAACTGTAACCTCGCCGGACTAGGCAACAGCCTGTTGAACATAGAGCGTATTTTTCTCGCAAGCATTAACTCTGCGGGCGATAACTTTGACGTCGTATTCGGGTTTGGCGTGATTCTATATACTGCCAAAAATTTCTGAATACTTCTTTCATTCGTGTCCACGAATTTTTTCCGCCCGTCGATTCGATCTTGGATGATATGCTGGCGTTGTCTCGTGATCAATGGACCATGAGCTACATAATTCCTTGAATTCTCTTCCCGTAAACTGCGTTCCGTTGTCGCTGACTAAAGTTTTAGGGAGTTCAAAGCGACTAAAAATTTCACTAAGTGCGTTTATTGTATTTGTTGCCGTCGGATGTCTGCACTTAACAATTTCTGGCAACTTAGTGAAACTGTCTACAATGATCAGGTAATGAGATCCATTTATGGGCCCTGCATAGTCGATATGCAATCGAGTCCATGGGACATCTGTCTTTGGACATGGTTGAATCTTTACCGGTGGAACCCTTGCTGCCAGTTGACATCATCTGCACTGTTTCACCAAACTTTCTATGGCTTGGTCCATCCTCGGCCAATAAGTACAGCCTCTCATTAGAGATTTCATTCTCGAAATCCCTGGATGGCCAGTGTGAAATTCTTTCAGAATTTTCTTTTGCAGAGTAACCGGCATTACAACTCTATCTGAGTATAGTAATACCTGATCGCAGATTGAAAAAGGTGACACACTAATTCCTTTTTAAGTTTTCTCGTTCAACCAGACTTGCTTTTTCATTTTTTTTAATGAAATCATCGTTCACCGCTGTTTTTTCACATCATATAGAGTAACCGGTAGTTCTCTAATAGTGTTGCATAACAGACCCGATAATTCACTTTCGTCTCTTAGCGCCGCTATTAATTGTTTCTTCCAGTGGTTCCGTATATTTAGATATCAATTTTGATAACCCATCGGCGTGACTTAGCTTCTTTGAAGGCACATATTCTAATTTGAAATTATAATTCAATAGAATTACACCCCAATGCTGTAGTCGATTTGTTGTGTGAGTTCGTATACCTTTTTTTGAATCAAATATTGTTAACAGCAGTTTGTGGTCTGTTTGCAGAATAAATTTTCTTCCGTATAGAAACCTGTGAAATGTTTTTATAGCGTAGATTATTGCTAAACTCTTTTTCGATTTGACTGTAACTTCGTTCCGCGGGTAGTAAAGTTCTCGAGGCATGTGCTATTGACTTCGTAGATCCTTCCTCGAATTTATGAAGCAATACCGCACCTAATCCCTCATTACTGGCATCTGCTGCTACAATGATTTTCCTCTTCGGGTTGAAATGCACTAACGATAGATCTGCTAATAGACAGCTTTTTATTTTTTTTAAAAGGCTGTTCGCATTCTTTCGACAATATCCACTTTGCGCCCTTTTTCACCAAATTATTTAAAGGAGCTCTCATATCATACATTTTTGGGATATAAATGCTATAGTAACTTACTAATCCCAAGAAGGCCTGGAGTTTAGCTACATTATCAGGTGCTGGCATATTTTTTTATAGCCTCAGCCCTTTCTGGATCCGGTTTTCTTCCTTTACTGTCAATGATCTTGGAGCTACCTTCAATCCAAAAGTAAGTTGATTTAAAAATCCCTTTATGCGTGTTTATTGTCAGGTACTTCGAACATTCTTCACTGACTTTAACCTGAAGGTAAGCCTCCGACAAGACCAACTTTGAAAACACTCTACCTCCGTTTAATTTAGTGAATATATCCTCCGGAGACGGTAGAGGTTACGCATGGTCTTTCACACAATCATTTAAGCCTATCGAAAAGTCAGCACACACTCTGATGTTTCGGTTTTTCTTTTTTATATATACTGTTGGAGACACCCAATCCGAGTAATCGATATTTGAAATTACGCCAATTTTCTCCAACCTTTCTAATTCCTCATTTATTGTGTCTAGTGCCGAAAATGGTACTTTTCTCTTTGGTTTAAATATTGGTTTAACATTTTCTTTCAATTCGAAGTTAACTTCTGTTTTTATGCACAGACCTAGTCCTTCTGAAACCCCCCCCCCAAAAAAAAAAAAAACGAGGGAATTCGCCTTTCAAATCCGTAATAAATCTTTCCGTTTGCTTCGTCTTATAGTTCTCTATGACGTTAACTTTGTTACAGAAAAAATTTACCGGTAATTCCCATAAATTAAACAATACGATCCAGTCTAAACCAAAGAGGTTTACTGAACCAGTGAGCACATACACTTTCGATTTGTGAATTTTCCCATGAACTCAATGTTACATTTTAATTCACCTCTAAACTTAAGTCTTTTTCTTGACACTCCCCTGGCAATTTTGTCTGTGTTAGTCAACGGCGGGTAACCGATTTTTTTTCCATTTTTTTCGTTTATTACCGAGATATCACTTCCTGAATCGAGTAATGATTTTACGGTCGGCCTATTCATTTTTACATTGAGGTATTTTCTTCTTTGACCCTCCTCAATTTCGTTTTTAGACAAAACTACGTTCACCTTTGTTTGAGATTTTGATTTTACTTTTCTCTGTTTTTCCCCACAATGGGAACTTCTATGGCCTACACGCCCACAATTAAAACATATTTTATCCCTAAAGAAACAATCCTTCTTTATATGCTGTCCTCCACACGAACTGCATATCATTTTTCTTTCTTTATTTTGTATCCACTTCTGTTGTCTTCCAGTTTGTACTCACGAAATGCTCTTCTCCTCAATCCGAGTATTAATATTTTTTTATGTTTATAAGTTGCTGACATTCTTCCGTTATTTTTTGTAGCGTAATCTTCGTATCCTGTACCATGACAGTGAGGATTCTTGATCTAATTTCTTTGTCCTTCGGTGTTGTTCGGTGACCCTGCACAAAAATAGACCCTTGAACATGTCGCTTGACAATTCCTGTAATTTAAACGCCCCACACTGTGCGTTAACCACATCTGCATACGTGACAAAATCGTCATCCTCTTGTTTTACGATATTTAGACACTTGTATCGTGTATGAAACAGACTATCTCTTTCATCGAAAATTTTCGACAAAATTTCTACTGTTTCACTGAATGTAATTTCTTCTGGCTTCTTTGGGAGGATTAAATTCGCATATTTTGTATTTTCTTCTGTTCCCAACTTCTGCAACAATAGAGTGATTTTTTCCTCATTGGACCACTGTTCGCATTTTTTCGTAAATATTGTTTCAAACCTACGAAAATAAGCCAGAAACGTTGAACCACTGTCAGAGTTGTATTTAAATTCAGAGAATGCATTTGAAATTCCTTCAGCAGAAAAAAAATCTAGAACGCAGTTCTTTTGTTGTCCTAGATAATACGTCTTCCCAAAGTGCTTTATTGTCTTTTGCCTGTTGTTTGAATAACTTTTCAAACCTTTCTTGTTGCTGAATAAATTGTTGTTGTAGTTGTTGTTGGAATTGTTGTTGTTGTTGTTGGAATTGTTGCTGTAAAGTGACTTGTAGCACCTTAGTTAATTCCGCAATTTGTTCCATTCTGCTAACGTATCCACAAGAAAATATTTTGCTCTAATTTATGTAGACAATAAAATTTTCTAAGTTCAAACTAGATGGTGGGGCAATTTCTTACTTTCTGTAAGCGTTGCACAAGTTTTTCCTTTTCTAACGTTCCTCGTTAATAAAACAAAAATGAAGGAAAAATGACTTACTTTCTGTAAGCGTTGAACAAGTCTTTCTAACGTTCTTCGTTAGTAAGTGTTGTTAAGTGTATATATATTTTCTTTTGTTTTAACTTGTGAGGTAATTTCGAATCTCATCGCCAATTGATATATCCCGGAAAGGGATATATTTGTTCAAAATAGCAAAGTGGTTTTGGACTACTGTAACCGAGTAGAACAATCTAGCAGGTAACGGTAATGGACTGGTCCTCGTCGTAGTGGTAGGTAATAGGCAATAGGCGTTGCCCATGTACCTCCACATCAGTCTGTATTTATGGCTGACACCAGCCAATCATATTACTGTGAGGGGGGAACGCAGGTGTATGCATATTCATTACATCATTCACTTTCCCACTGCCGTATGGTTGCTTCTCTGTGTCTTTTCTATAAATACTTTCATTGTAATTGTTCGGATGTTTCTGGAACCTATCTTCGTTAAGGTACGTAGACTTTTTTTAAAATTCAAGCGCAGTACTAGACTAGAGTCGAAGTCTCATCAATTTAGAGTTGAGTTGGCTAGATACAACCGTAAGTTCTATGCTAACAGTTTCTTTTCTCGCATTTCTTGCTTGTAGAAGTCTCTTCCGGCTCCATGATTTCCAATCAACAAAAATTTAAATGCAATGTCAATCGATTTCTTTTGTTCTCCTGATTAGACATCTTTTGTTCCTGCTTCTTTCTAAAGTATCAAATTTTAAATTGTTCGAGTAACCCCTTGCGTCTTAGTGGTTTTACTGCGTTGCCTGGGGTGAAATCGATTAAAGATATGTGCTGATTCCCTTATGACCATGGGCGTTGACTTCCTATACATTGTACCTCTTAGAAGTATTTATCTTTTTACTCCCCCCCCACTCCGTGTTTTGCTATCCATTTGCACACACGATTGTTAGGCAGCTTACTCGCTCTTTCTGTTCCGTCCATAAATTTCTCAGCATTATTCTATAAAACTACATCTCCCTTGGCTCTTGGCTTCATCTGTAAATAAATTATCCAGTATTCATTGCCATATAGAAACACTGATATTACATATAGCAGTTCAGCACTCTTTATTCCTAACGAAATTTTCCCGTTTCTTAATAATTTGCTTAGCTTTTAGAAATCACCGTTTGTGAATTTGGATTTCGATATCCCATTTTCTGACTTCTTTCCAGAAAGTTAAATTTCTGTATTTGCGTTATTATCATCTCGAAATTGTTGCTCGAATTTTGGACTTCCTGCTGACGGCCATATATTTGGTTTCTTAGCAATCTAATTGATGACCCTTAGATGCGATGCCGAATTAAAAATAATCGACCGCTCTCCCGTAAGTTACTGTTTTACTATCATTTGCCCTTTTTATTTGTTTAATAAAAATGGAAATAATTGGTCATAATTTAATATGACAGCAGAGCTTTTAACAAATTAACATTATGTTAACGTGTTCGAAACATTTACGTTATAAAAATCAATTAAAATAGCAAAGCTGGTATTTATTCTGCGTTTGGTTGAAAAGATATGACAAATAAAACAAAATAAGACCCCTTTTTAAACCAATATAAACGGGTTTCTAAATTAAGTGACGGTCCTTGTCGAATAGAAAATATCGGAGTTACTTTCATCATTTATAAATCTCTCTTCTTTTTCTCTTTTAGACGCACAAACTCACATATACATGCACAAACAGGCGCGCGCACACACACACAAACACACACACAAGCACACACACACACACACACACACACACACACACACACACATATATATATATATATTACTAGAGAGATAGATCAATAGATAGGTAATTGATTTACCCGACATTTCAATTCTAGTCGCAAGAAATACGCTTGGATAATGGCGACAAAGGAGAGGTTGTATTCAATTGATTCAACAAGCAAAACAATGCGCCTGCCTTAACCCGAGGGCTCTCAGGATGTCGATCCAACCTCAGTGAAATACAAGATGTCATCTATAGAAATTCAGCAAACAATTATGTTGACACAACTCCAAAAATTGCGCATGCCTTTCGCCATAAGCTGACTTGACGCGTGCACAATTTAAGGATAACGTCAAATTGTCTAGTGCGCATGTGCAAATCTGATGAGTCATCGGTCTTTAGTCTTCTTCGGAGCGGGGTTGAACAGATGGACATTAACAATAGGATACTGGTTGGAGTAAGAAATGAACTCACTGTGCGTGATCTGAAGCAATGAGAATATTTTCTGGAAACTTTGCTGCAAATGGTCGTGTGATGCCATTAATAAACGCTCAATAGCTGTCGTTTTATAATCGTATTAAAATTAGGAAGATTTTATTGCTCCAGTATTCCCGATGTAAGTTGAAAACAAAAAAAAATGGAGTTTTTTCCGGAAGTTGTTTACTAACTTAGTAGGCCAACACAAGGATAAATGAAGAGTTGAAAGAATGTATTGCGCTGAATCAGGCTTTGAATATCAGCCTTATAATTATTTTGTTTGGGAAATACTTCAAGACTATAAACACGAATGCGTTGAACCCAGTAATAAACTGTCGAAATGATCTTAATATTTAATGATATTAGAGAAAAAAGAATGAATATTTCCTGGAATCATGCTTAAATGCCGTATACTTTCTTGCATTTATTTCTTACTAGTTGCCCGTGCTTGATGTACAACTCATACAGCAATTGCTATCACTTGACTTAAAATATTTTTGCCCTTCCTTGCCTTTAAAGAAGTGCCCTTTGCCGTGCTGATGTTGCTACATGCCTTACTTCTTGCCTATCTCACACTGCGAATTTTTTTCTAAGCTCTATACTAAACATTAAATCTGTTACGAAAAAAGAACTAAACAAAATGAACACAAAACGACCAGCTTTAAAAAAGGACTCGTAACTGGAAAAACCGAATGAAAAAAGAATGTTAACAACAAATACTTTTTTCACACCCAACCCAATTCTGCGGAATCAAAATCAACGTTGAGTTTAAGCAAGTGAATGAGCCAATTGGAGTAAAGTGCCATGCAGATTTAAATTTTTCCCACTTGTGACGAATGCAGCTATCGATTTTTTTGCATGCTAGCATGCTAATTAACATTCGTATCAGTCAGCTGTTGGCTCTCACGCTTGCCAATAGAATCTTCCTGCCTACTCATGGCAGCCAGCTATAGGCTCTCACTCTGGTCAGTAGAAAATGGCCTCAAACTACATGAAAACTGCCATAGAAGCATGAAAAAATCGATTATTTCCACTATCGATGGGAGTTAGGAAATGCAAAGTCGGTCTTGGCCTTCCCGATAACTTGGAGCATGTGCATGTAAATTTTGGTGCAAATCCATCGAAAATTAAGGCCGTGCACACACACACACACACACAGACACACATCCTGCCTTTTATAGATAGAGATACATCAAATTTTCTTTATGATTTTTTTTTTATTGGTCGTTCCAATATTCCAATCTGTTTAAATTGCAGGAATTCAGAACAAAATCTGTTCCAAAAGTGCTTTTTTTTTTTTTGGTTTCCGAATTCTTCTTTTATATACATTACCCTGTCTATGGGACATTATGGATCTCTAGGATTTCTTATAATTCTTATCTCTAAGTCAGTGGTTCTTAGACAGAGGGACTTGCACCCACTAGGGGTGGATATTGGTTCTTTGGTTGTACGAGAATACTGAAACGTTAGGGTTGGTTTATTAAGGAAACTCTAGTGTAGCGTTTGGCGATATGACATAAAAGATTCCATTGTAGAAATCTTACTAACTGCTATCATCATAATAGCTTAAATGTATAGTTAGGTAAAAACCAAAAAAAAATGGTTAGTAATGGAAACACTGCAATGAGTAGCTTTTTTTGAGCGGGACAACTGCTCATATACTGTTGAGATATGTTTGTTCAAATATGATGTTTCAATATCTTTGAATTGTATTTGTTCTTAGATAGAATTATTTATGGACGGGGGATGCTGTAAATATTTATACACAGATATATTTAAAACCTCGTCAATATTTTCAAGAAAAGAATTTGAATTGTATAAACGTATGTGTTAATAATTGCTGGACTAAGTGATAAACGACTAAAGACATCTATAGCCAGTTCAACTGTAAATTGATGAGATCTCGACGCCATTCTAGTACGGCGCTTAAATTCATAAAGTCTAGATACCATAGCGAAGAGCTTATATGAACAATTACCATGAAAGTATTTATAAAAAAGACACAGAGAGGCAACCTTACGGCGGTGGGAAAAGTAATTGAAGCCAAGCTGCCAGACCAAGACCAATAATATTGCTGATTCTTCCTTGGATTTTATCAAGGAGAACAAGATAAATTTGCTAATATGAAAGTAATTTCGGTTTTTGTAATACATCATTTTATTGTCAGTTATGTGAATAAAGATTAAAGAAACTGAAAGATAATATTGTTTTTCATCAGTTCTGGAAGTTAGTATGAGAATTGGTTGGTGGTTTGAAAGGGGTGCGGGAATTGGTTGGTGGTTTAAAAGGGGTGCGAGTATTGGTTGGTGATTTGAAAGGGGTGCTAGAATTGGGTCCTGGTTTGAAAGGGGGCGGGAATTGGTTGGTGGTTTGAAAGCGGTGCGAGAATTGGTTGGTGGTTTGAAAGCGGTGCGGGAATTGGTTGGTGGTTTGAAAGGGGTGCTAGAATTGATTGGTGGTTTAAAAGGGGTGCGAGTATTGGTTGGTGATTTGAAAGGGGTGCTAGAATTGGGCGTTGGTTTGAAAGGGGTGCGGGAGTTGGTTGGTGATTTGAAAGGGGTGCTAGAATTGGGCGCTGGTTTGAAAGGGGTGCGGGAATTGGTTGGTGATTTGAAAGGGGTGCTAGAATTGGGCGCTGGTTTGAAAGGGGTGCGGAATTGGTTACTGGTTTGAAAGGGGTGCGGAATTGGTTGGTGGTTTGAAAGAGGTGGGGGAATTGGTTGGTGGTTTAAAAGGGGTGCGGGAATTGGTTGGTGATTTGAAATGGGTGTGGGAATTGGTTGGTGATTTGAAAGGGGTGCTAGAATTAAGCGCTAGTTTGAAAGGGGTGCTAGAATTGGGCGCTGGTTTGAAAGGGGTGCGGGAATTGGTTGGTGGTTTGAAAGCGGCGCGGGAATTGCTTGGTAGTTTGAAAGGGGTGCGAATGTTGGTTGGTGGTTTGAAAGGGGTGCGGGAATTGGTTGGTGGTTTGAAAGTCCTGCGAGTATTGGTTGGTGATTTGAAAGGGGTGCTAGAATTGGGCGTTGGTTTAAAAGGGGTGCTAGAATTGGGCGTTGGTTTGAAAAGGGTGCTAGAATTGGGCGTTGGTTTGAAAGGGGTGCGGGAATTGGTTGGTAGTTTGAAAGGGGTGCTAGAATTGATTGGTGGTTTAAAAGGGGTGCGAGTATTGGTTGGTGATTTGAAAGGGGTGCTAGAATTGGGCGTTGGTTTGAAAGCGGTGCGGGAATTGGTTGTTGGTTTGAAAGGGTGCGGGAATTGGTTTGTGGTTTGAAAGGGTGCTAGAATTGGGCGTTGGTTTGAAAGCGGTGCGGGAATTGGTTGTTGGTTTGAAAGGGTGCGGGAATTGGTTGGTGGTTTGAAAGGGGTGCTAGAATTGGGCGTTGGTTTGAAAGCGGTGCGGGAATTGGTTGGTGGTTTGAAAGGGGTGCGGGAATTGGTTGGTGATTTGAAAGGGGTGCTAGAATTGGGCGTTGGTTTGAAAGGAGTGATAGAATTGGGTGGTGATTTGAAACGGTTGCGAAAACAAGGTGGTGGTTTAAGAGGACTACTAAAATTCGTTGGTGGTTTGAAAGTTGTGCGGGAATTGGTTGCTATTTTGAAATGGCGGCGAGAAGTTGTTTGTGGTTTGGAAGGGAGGTGGGGAATTGGTTAGTGGTTTGGATCGTTTTCTGGAATTTTTTGGTGGTTTGAAATGTTGGCGAGAGTTGTTTGCTGGTCTGAAATGCGTGCTAGAATCGGTTAGTGTTTTGAAAGGCATTCGTGAATTGGTTGGTGGTTTGAAAGGGGGCGATAATTAGTTGGTGGTTGGATGCGGGAATTGGTTAGTGGTTTGGATGGGTTGCTAGAATCGGTTGGTGGTTTGATGTCAGGGAGATAATTGGTTGGTGGTTTGAAGTGGGGGAGATGCGAAAATTGGTTGATGGTTTGAAATTGGTGCGAGAAGTTCTTGGTTGTTTGAAAGGGGCGCGGGAATTAATTGTTGGTTTGAAAGTTGTGTGAGAATTGGTTGGTGGTTCAAAATGGCGGCGAGGATTGGTTGGTGGTTTGAAAGGGCGGTGATAATTAGTTGGTGGTTTGAAAGGTTTTTCTGGATTGGTTGGTGGTTTGAAAGGTTTTTCTGGATTGGTTGGTGGTTTGAAAGAAGTGCAAATAAGAAAAAGTTTAAGAATCACTACTCTAAGAAATGTTCTCCCTTTACTACCCCTTTCCAAATGCCTTTTTCGTTTCCATTTTTTAAAAATCTTCCTTGTTGATAACATGTTCCGACTAATATATTCTAAAAATGATTCTCTTTAACCTTATGTCTGTTGCCTCAAGTCTCTTCTTCGGCCAGCATTCAATTTTATATAGGATCATTATTATTACATTGCAGATCAACAATCTTTTCTTTGTTTCTAACGAAATTTTCCTGTTTCTTAATACATTCTGGAAATTTACAGTCAATTTTGCAGGTCGAAAAATATATCAGGTGAAATCGTTATGAAAAAAACAAAAAACAAACCAAGGATAAACTTAAGGATGATTAAGATTTTCGTCAAAAATGTTTAAAAATAAGGAACTATTTGAGTTCGATTTCTGGGGAAAGTCGCAATTAGGTCAAAAGAAAAAATGGTGAAAATAAAATAAAAAAGAGGTACCAACTTGGTGGCCGAGATAGTTGGACATTTCCCATTGGTATCAGTTGTTGTTGTTGAAGATCAAGTAAAAAGTCCGGGCATCTCAATTCCTGATATTTAGCGAAAGATTATTATTTCCTCCATTTGGCAGAACGTCTCACATCAGACTTCCTCAAACTATAACTCGTTAATATAATTCTAAAGCTTCTGCTATGAAACAATGGTAGAGATTTTAGTGAGTTCAATCCACATTAGGGGTCATATTATTGCATATTTGTTATTGGTATTTTTGTTTAATGTGGGTTTATTAAATAGCCCTCTCTAGCAAAAGATATGCAAATTACCTATTATCCACGTTTTCAAACTTTGTTTTCATTTATCTGCGCACAGCCCAAGAAATATGAAATTAATCATTTTTACTCAATAATTTTAAAGAAACATACAATTTATAATTTTTACTTAATAACTGTAACCATTATTATAGCCATGTGCCAGACAACGTTAATCATGGAAATATCTAGATAAAAAGATACGTGTATATTGATGAACGCAGCAGTGTACAAATATCCGTATTTCCAGGCCCAAGACATAGCAGTTAATGTTTGTTGGCGGAAATAGCAATTATTGATAAGCAAAAACAAAAACAAAAACAAAAACAAAAAATGGTGAACATCGCAACACAAGTGAAAATAATTTTAATTTAATATTGCTTCTGGTCTTGTTCAATCTGCCTTTAATTGCACGCTATTAATATTCCATTGATTTGCCCGATAATTTAATCAATTAAAATGATTAAGTTAATTAAGTTAAACATCGAAATCTTGTACGTAAAACCGTGCAAGTCGGTTGCTTTGCAAAGTAATTCAAAACTATTTCGATCCGCGGGGCTGACATGTGGAAAATAACGGCGTTCCTCGATGTTTCCGATGATCGTTTATCTAAACAAAAATGTCTCCCAAGAGAAACATGTCAGATTTAAATTTATTGATTTTTAAAGGAAATGTAAAAACCTTGAAAGCAGAGAAAGGAGGTCAAATATAGGGTTTTTCTCTCAATTCGAGGAAGGTTAAGGAACATATGACGGAGATCGAAGAGAAAAATGGCCGAAAAGATTTGAGAAAGATAAAAATATGTGAGGGAATTGATCTAAAAAATGAATATATAATCGTAAAAAAGATCAGAACTCATACATTAAGAAAGAAAGTCAGAGGCTACATTTGCTCAAATGATATGATAAAGAAACGGACCCGGAAGAATTAATGAATAATATTTGAATATATGAAAAGCTGAACAATATTCACAGGATGAAATTCAGATCGCTTCTTAAACTGGACAAGAGAAGAACTGAGAAAGATGTATTAAAAAATGTTGTTGAGATCGTATAGCTTTGCAGATGTGGCATCGATAGTAAAAAGGAAAGAAGATTCCGGAGAGTTATATTAGTATAGTTGCGAAGCGGGCATTTGAAAAGAGAAACGGATCCCTATTTGTGGTGCACCACAAATTTTATTAGATAAGATTGTAGATCGATTGGAGATGAAGACGAAATTTCAGTACATCTGGATTGGAAAGTTGTCCCATAGCAAATTGCGTGAACGACCGGCATTTAAACAGACAATCCATTATTTCTTAGATAATAAAAATTAAAAAAATTTTTTTTAGTCAAGCCCAGTCCAAATCGGACTTAATCAACAAGAAGATAAAGTATACCCTTCCACTAGATAAGCACAGGAACAAAGTGAAAATTTAGAAAAAATATCAAGAATTTGTTACAAATCTAAAAACAATTAGTTGGCAGCTGTTCCCATTATTATTGGAGTATGTGAAAGACAATTAAAAACTTTTGTTCGTTAAGAAATTTACGTGAGTTCCTTGATAAAATCCAAAGAAGAATCAGCAATATTATTGGTCCTGACATGGCATCTCGGCTTCAGTCACTTCCCCACCACCGTAAGGTTGCCTTTTTGTGTCTTTTCTATAAATACTTTTATGATAATTGTTCGGGTGAGGTCTTCCCTTTGATATCCAGACGTTTTGAATTTAAGCGCAGTACTAGACTGGCGTCGAGATCTCATGAATTTACAGTTGAGCTGGCTAGATGTAACCATAAATTCTATGCTGAACCAATCTGTCTAGATGTTACCGTAAATACTTTTCTCGCACTTCTCGCTTGTGGAACTCCCTTCAGGCTCCATGCTTTCCAGCCAACTTTAATCTGCAAAAATTTAAATGCAATGTCAATCGCTATGTCCTGATTACTCTTTCCTGTCATTATTAATGTTTCTGTTCCTAATTCTTCCACACACTGTAACCCCTTTACTGCCTTACATGGAGTGATATCGATTAAAAAACGAAAGAAAAAGAAGTTGAAATTATGAAGAAGAATCGAAACCATTCAAAGAACATTATTAATGAAATCGGCAAGAATACTGATTTAAAAATCTAGCGTCTTGAATATAAGTAACAATATATTTAGGACTTTTAAATTGCAATGTGATTTTCATTGGGATAGAGTTAAATAGTACAACACTGAAGGTTTCCTTGTCACTCTGTTTAAATTTACACAAAACATCTACTGATCTGAATATTACACATGATGCTTTCTTATATGGGCACAGATACCTTTGTTTATGTATATTACAAACACATCAATATCAACTAATTACCCGCTTAAACACTACATCGGAAATACAAAACCTGCTCTTTTGTTTATGCCAGCAAAGACATTATTCGGTGCATTGGTTGGTTGTTTTTGTTTAGTGGCATATCAACCTCTATCGATTATTTCATGCCGAATTCTAAATATTTTAAAGGCAATTTTATTTTATTTTTTTTATATAATAACGCTTTTAGTGATACAAGTTTTACAAATTAACCCATAGCTGGTGGGAAATTGTGTGGATTATTAATACATTTTCCAATGGTGATTTCGCGTAAGTGAATATAACGATCACAACTGGAATTAGAAATCGACCCTTCAATTAACAATTCCGGTCCATTATGCATTACACCAGCCACACATCCAAGCTTTTTCCCATGCGATCGCTTGTCTAGGTGCTGATCATGCTCGTCGTTGCTTAACTTCGTTAATCGCACGCGAACCGGTAATTCAACCTGATGCGCGCGTAACCCTATTCGGAACGTGGCTGTGGGAAACTTATCATTCCGACTATGAAAGCCATTTTCGAATCTCACCAAAGTCGATTTGTCAGGGAAAATTAGTTTCTTGAAAATATTGACCTTTGAAGATGAGCCAAGGATGCTGCAACAAAGTATACAACATGTTGACCCAACACTTGGTGAGTGAAATTCGGCAAACGGGAATGTACTCAAGCTGCCGATCGTTGACCTAGCACAAAATGATTTTCAAACTCTTGATCCCGCCAGGTTATGTATTCTCTCCCCAAAACTATAACTTAATGTACACTCAGCATAGTTGCAGTATAAACTCAGTTTAATTCAGAACAAACAAACAAAAATGTGCCTAATCAGGCTTCTACAACAGAGATTGGTAGCACCCACCCTAGCAGATAAGCACAGTGGGGAAAACAAGCAGCCAGTCATATCATTGTAAAAACATTATTTTCAGACCTGAATTGGAGGGCAACAAATAGTATTGTCGACATCATTGAAAAATATATTCACTGCCATTTTATAAATTGGCTTTGAATCTCAGGGCCGCGTGAGGTGTTCCGGCTTCCTTTCGTAACTGCAGTGGGTGAGTTGGGTGTGAGGTCAAGGTGGAGATACCGTATTGTAGTTTCTGGCAAGAGAAAGGACCCAAGCAACATTATGTTGTGTCGCTGCCCAGAAAGCGTAACCCGCTTGAGCCAGAAACATTGATTATACTTGGCACAGCTAAGACGGCTTGTCTTGTGATTAGCTAGTGTCCACTTCTATCAAAATGGCGCCAATACCATCCCTAACATTTGCTCCCCCAAACAGATTGGTTAAGGCATATCTATATCAGTCTGCTCATATTTAAGTCGCTCCATATTTGTTTACATTTATCTCTTTCGGTTCATATCTATCTATGTACTTATCTACCTCCATGTCTTAGTCTGTTAGCTGGGCTGTATAGCCTTGGTGGGAAACCGGTTTAGGAGAAAGACAACTTTGAATTCAAAACCGGTTGGTCGTGGGGGCTAGTAACTCCACCACATAAAAGTCAAATTGCTGCAGAAGCCATAGCAACATATAACGTTGAGAGGCTGTGACCTTATATTCCACAGGGAAGCCTAATAGCACTAATGTGGAGAAGGGGAGAAAAGGAGGAGAAGGAGGGGGACGAGAAGGGGCACAAGGATCTATCTATCTATCTATCTATCTATCTATCTATCTATCACTGTATTTATCTGTCCACCTCTCAATCTCCCGCTATGGGTTAAATAGCAGGGAAGATTGGGCTCACTAGTCATGGTTGGCAACCAGAAATACTCTTAATTCAAAACAGCTACGTAATTTGTATAGCTGTGACATGGCCTATACATACTAATATCTGGAAAAGAAAAATACATAAGATACATTAGATTTTAACGGCTATAGATAGATAGTCTTGCACGGTGTTTCTCAAAATTTTTAAGCAAACAGCACATCTCCGAGCAAATGAAAATATCACGTCACACGCAGCAAACATTTTTAAAAGGTTTATATTTAAATGTTATGAAATAAAACCATAGATTTTAAAAATACACTCACAAATATTAATTTACTGTATTTCTATTCCACTATTTGTGCAGTTTACTGTAGTTTTTTCGCGATTTCTTCATTATTTTGCGGCACTTGTGTGCCGCGGCACAGAGGTTGACAATCACTGGTTTAGCACTATGGCTGGAAGGGATATCTGATATCTTTGATATCATTGTCATGGCCACCAAATCTAATTATACCACTTGGACGAACCTGATCACAATAAAAAGATGCAACACGATAATGCCGAATGTTTTTAGGTTGTAACATCTGGATCCGAATCCTTGGTCACGACACCACCAAATATAACACCATAAGTGACGGAGGGAGACTTATTCTAGGGAAATCCTAGGCAGGGAACACCGCCACCCATGTTGCGTTTAGAAAACCTGAAAGCATCACAGATTTAAAGCGACTATATATTTATCAAGTCATCTAGCGACAGGAGCAAATAAGGGAAAGATAGAATTGCTTTATTCAAGGGCATCGGTGATGAGGTGAACACCTGAAACCATCGCCAAGATTTGAACACGGATCTCCGATTTAGGTTATCAGTGTTGTTAATCGATAGAGAATCGCTTTCGTTTTAACTCTGTCCGATTTACAGTAGGGTCTTTTTTTTCCTGTTTGTATTCTCTGCTAGAAGCAAGTTTATTTTCAAGTGTCGTCTGCTTTTTCATTGCGTGTCTGTCTGAGGCAACCGCCATCTTCACCATGATAAATTCCAATCAGATGTAAAATTTACGAGCGTGTGACAAGACGGTACAATTTTCCGACACTTTGGTCGAACTAAGAACAAGCTGATTTATTAATTTACGCATAAATAAAAGCAAATTTAAATAAGTCAATAAATTAATACGACCGACCTCTCTTTCTTACAAGAAAGGATTTTGTTGGGCAAAAATCTGCGATATCCTTCTTACTTATATTCAATAAGTGAGTTAAAATATTTGAACTTTTGAAAAGGCACTTTCTAAAGCTCTCTGCTTGGTTTGAATTGATCGATCTTTCAGCTAGCATCTCTACATAAAACAAAGACAAATAACAAAACATATATATATAATCATTTCTACGTTAAGGAACAAGGGAAGTACATAGTTTTTGAGACGTACCCAAGTCAAGAAATACACGTATACTAAAATAAATATTACCTGTATTAATTATTATAAAATGATTTTAATCTTCATACTTATTTAGTTAATCGGCAAAGTCAATGAATCACTTTAAAATAATGATTCCTAATCCGTAAAAGTAAAAAAGAAATGTATGGTTACTAGGGATCCGTCCTTCAAACAATACCATTTCTCTTGCACTAAGAAGTGTAAAGACAAATCGAACAGCCTAATGTCAGAAAAAACAAGAAATCTGTAAATGTATTTTTTGTTAAAATCAATTTTTTATATTAAATATACATCTTTGCTTTATGACGGAAACATTTGGTGAGCATTGTATTAGGTTTCCCTGAAACCAAAGTCTTTTCGTATTTTAAGTGTCCATTGTTTTGTTTTTTTAATGAAAATTTCACTGACGTTCTTGCTGAAAGAAATTGAAGTCTGTCCATTTTTACCTATATTAAAAATTTTCTTCTTGATAGATGTTAATATCTTCTAGATATTTTCTTAACGTATGTTTGGCTTCCTTTTATATTTACGCCCCCGTCTGTTTATTCATTTAAATTATTGCAGTGGTTTCCATTTTTTCTCTCTCTGGACCGTATTTTCTGAACAGTTTCACCAAATTCTATGTGATCAAAATGTACGTTAAAAAACAACAACAACAAAAAAAATCACTGAGAAGTTTAAAGAGAGATAACCGCGGATTCGAAGCCAGAACATTATCATTAATAACTCTCTCTTCCAAATTGCGGACTCTAGTTACTATATTCTTAATACTTGATATAATGCAACCATAATGATAAAATAGGTCAATAATTATTTATAACTATTTATACTTGGACTCATGTATGCAATTACAAATAATCCAAGAAAATATTTTAAATTTTGAAATCAAATTTATTTTTGGTATATGAATTTTTTGAAAGCGTATCTAAATCTTTGATTGTATTTCAGACATACCGCCTCACCTGCTATCCTCTTCCGCCGCACTGTTTGGGAACCACTGCATTATTGGAACACAATTTTTGTTTTTACTTTACTCAAAATCAGCAACTAAATAAGTCTATTTTTTTACTTTTAAAATATACTTTGATTACTTATATGTGATTTAATTGAATATTTCCATTTTTGTTTTAAACATAGAATTTCAGCTGATCCATTTTTAGACCTTGCTCTCATGAAGATTATGTAAGTGTCGAAAAGTTTTTCAAAATCAAAAAGTATTAAACTTGTTTTTTAGGGACTTTTAATGTCTATAAGAGATTCACATACACCCCCATGTATGTGCACGACTAAATAAAAATGTTTTTCACAAAGCAATAGAATTGATGGTCAAATTGAAAAGGGGATAGAATTTTGTGTGTTTTATCACAAGAAGTGTTGCATTAATAATGTTCAGTAAGGGACAATAATTTTTTAATCTTGTAAACAAGTATGCTTCTTGAGATATCAGCATTATCTGTAACATCAGAAAGTATATAAAGAGAAATACATAGACGCCTATATATGAAACCTTTTCAGAAAGTAGCTTACCGTTTAATTGTCTACCTAGTGCAATGATTCCCTTGATTTCATCAACATACTACACTTAGTATTTCAACCACCTATTCCAATGTAAAGCTCTCTTTCTGAATTGCCATCATTTTCTCTGAGTATACAATCACATAAGTGACAGTCTTCTAGGATGAAGGCAGTTTTTATAAATAACCTTTTTCTCTCCTAAGTATACATTTTGTTTCGGAAATATACAGAATTTTATATTGAATATCTTTGTTTTTCCTTATTTTACCGTTTGTTTTCAATTCCTATGCGTACTTCGTTTCCATCTCTCTCTCTCTCTCTCTCTCTCTCTCTCTCTATATATATATATATATATATATATATATATATATATATATATACACATATATATATATAGGTAGAATATCTTTAGTCAAGCATATTTCATTGAATAAAATAGACATATGTCTTTTTATTTTTTATAATAATCCTTTCTAGTTCTTTAATTAGCTTCTTGATATTAAATTGGAATTCATCAAGGAAAGCGCCGTAGTTCTTGTTAACCCAAGTACTTTCGATCTTCTCCGAAATCATCCTCAGGGGGAATTGCTAAGACAAACTTAATGTAACTGTGATCGTCGTTATGGTGATTTTTGGAAATACGTGTGAACGCGTTCTGTTATAATTATTTCTAGCTACGATGTTTTTGTAAGCAAGTGTCCACAATATAAGGGAGCTAACCAGAGATGGTAAAAATACAAAATGACATTAATGTTTGTCAAACGCATTTTGAAACATTGCAACAACACTCGTAATAAATTTTGTTCAGTGTTGGTTGGTTGTTTTTTATATAGGGGGCCTCCTCAAGTATTTGAAGGTTTTGTTTATTATTATAGTTAATCGCAAAGAAATTAATAACTTGAAAATTGTAAATTGACATATAAAACATAATTCAATAAAATACATTTCTTTTTAATTATTTTTCAATAAAGTAAGTTTTTGTTTTTAATTATTTTTAGCAAAGCAAATTGTAATGTAATTTATTTTTTAATGAAGTAAATCGAAATTATTATTTTTATATGACAATTTTCTTTATTAAAAAAATCTTTCTTTACGACATACTTTATTAAATATAATATAATTAAAAACCAAAAACTGTTTCATATTTTACATAATGCCTTTTCAAGTGCCTTATTTGAAGAAAAATATTCACTAGTTGAGATTTTAATCCTCAATAAATTATTTTATTCGGTTATAACAAAAAGTATTTCTAGTGCTGAGTTCTCTCAGTCCTGAGTTGTCTCGGTATTGAGTTGTTTCCGTCCTGTGTTGTTTCCGTCCTGTGTTGTCTTAATCCTGAGTTTTTCGGTTCTTAGTTGTCTCGCTTCTAAGTTGTTCTGAGGTCTCAGTTCTGACTTTTCTCTGTCCTGATTTGTTTCAGTCCAGAGTCGTTTCAGTCCTGAGTTGTCTCGGAGCTGAGTTGTCTCAGTCTTAAATTGTCTCGGTCCAGAGTTGTTTCAGTCCAGAGTTGTCTCGGTCCTGAATTGTCTCAGTCCAGTGTTGTCTCGGTCCTGAGTTTGTCTCAATCCTGAGTTGTCTCGGTCCGGCGTTGTCTCAGTCCTGAGTTGTCTCGGTCCTGAGTTGTCTCAGTCCTGAGTCTTCTCGGTCCGGCGTTGTCTCAGTCCTTAGTCGTCTCAGTCCTGAGTCGTCTCGGTCCTGAGTTCAGTCGGTGGTGTTCAGTTGGCGTTGTTGGCGTTCTCCTGCATTCTTTAACTAATAAATTTCAGCGAATATATTAGCTTTACCCGCATTTATTCAAGGATTTCAAGGACAGTCAATTAACGGATGTTTGGAACCTTGAATTTAATGTTTCTCTTTCTTAAACAATAGTCTCCATATGGTGTTGATTTTCTTTTAGTCATTTCATACCAAGTAAGGCAATATATCCACAAGAGGTCATTGAGTGTGATAGTATATAAGAAGAAAAATTATTAAGGATAGGACAATAAATGAACAGGAATTAAGAAAACAGAAATTAATGATTGACATTACATTTAAACATTTGAAGATTAAAGTTGACTGGAAATCAGTAAGATGGAAGAATTCTCCGATAAGTAAGAATGCGAAAGAATAACGCGTTAGAGCTTTCAGTTACATTTAGCCATTTGAACTGATTTTGTCACCAATCTGGTACTGCGCTTATATTCATAAAGATTAGCTACCAAAAAGGAAAGCACGTCATAAGAATTACCAGGAAAATATTTATAGAAAAAGCACAATCTGCGTTATGGCGGTGGGAAAGTGACTGAAGCCTTGATAAAATGCTAGAAATTGTACAAAACCGACAACAAAATATGATAATGATTAATAATAATAATAATAATAATAATAACTATTGATAAACAGAACGATCCTGGAAAACTGCAAGAAAAGAAGTAGAAATCTCAGCACGCATATATAAATTGCCGTAAAGTCTTTGATATTATACAACACCCCTGGATCTTTAAGACTTTGTACAATGTCTCTTCGGTGATATTAATTTTTCTTATACACAACATGGGAATGTGGAAAACCACATTATACCTAAATCACACCAAAGGAACTGCCATTTCTAACCGCCTGAATATCCGACAAGAAATCTTTTTCGACGAGACTCGCTGTCATCTCTTATCTTTTGCCGTGCTCTTAACCCTGCTTACGCATGAACTAAACAATAATGGCTATGTTCAATCATCTACTCTAAATGGATGATCTCAAACTCTATGCCAAAGACGACAATGAGTTGAAGGGTCACCTAAATCCTGTAAAACGTTTCAGTGACGTCATAGGTATGAATTTCGGATTAGATATATATGCGAAAGTATCATTCAAGAAAGGTAGAATTACAGAAACACACTAAACAGATTTAGATTTTGTCACAAACATTAGGAAACTCGAACAAGAAGAAGCCTAGAGATAATTAGGAATTATCGAAGCAGATGGAATATAGTATACTCAAATGACGGAGAAAGAAAAGAATACTATAGGCTGGTGCCTCTGGTATTGAATACCGAGCTGAATTAAAAAAAAAACAGAATATCAGCCATAAACACCTTGGCTGTCCCTGTGGTGCAATACAGTTTCACCATCCTTAACTGGACCATAAGTGAATGGAGCCAAAACGAGTAAGTTTCTCACCTGCCACCGCATGCATCATCCCAAGGCTGATGTTGAGCGTCTGTATGTTCCCAGATCCGAAGGAGGCAGAGGATTAGTTCAACTTGAACTGTCTTGCAAAACTACAACAATCGGCATTCAAAGATACCTGGAAACTATAGAAGATTGGATGATGATATGTGTCAAAGAACATGAAAGAATTAAGAGATTTTATTCAGTAATAAAGGAAGCCAACAAGTTGAAAATGGAGTTTCAAGTGGGTGAAGAAGTGCAAATGAATCATGATATACCTACTGCAGCTGCAAAATCCTTAAAAATGAAAGCAAAGGCAAATGCAATTGATCAGATATAGAAACGGTGGCAAGATAAACCTCTTCACGGTCAATATTCTGGCTGTACCAAACAGGCTGATGTAAACAAATCACATACCCATCAGCGGCTACGTAGTACAAAGCTAAAAGCTGAAACCAAAGGTTTTATCTTTGCTGCACAGGAACAATGTCTGCCAACTAGAAATTACCAAAAGTACACAAACTGAAAAATTATGTTTGTCCAAAATTGCGATTCTGTGATATTCCTCAAAAATGCTCCGTGGAAAAATCATGATGCCATTTCTGATTTTAGGTCAATGTTTGGGATCCGAAAAGAAATGAGTATACATTAGAAATCAAAGAAAATAAAATAATTTTAATAATAATATCTGCCATACACTGTGGTTGCGTAGTACATAATTAAAAAGCTGAAATATAAGGACTTATTATTGGTGCACAGGACCAATGCATGCTAATTGGAAATTATCAAGAAAATATAATGAAAAATTGTATTGACCCTAAAATGCAGAGTATGTGATGAACATCCAGAAACAATTAGCCACCTTGTGTCAGGTTACATGTTATAGGCATTCACCTAATATAAAACTCGTCATGACAGAATGAGAGAATATCTGCACTGAAAAAATATGTAATTTTCTGGGAAGGAAACCACAAAAATTGCTACGAAGACCACCTAGGCCTGATTACAGACATAGGACTTTTAACTATTTTATGGGACTATACAATGCACGCAGACAGTACAATCAAAGCTAACCGCGCAGACATCAAAGTGATCAAAGGTCACAAAAACAGAAGGTGTTTTCATATTGACATGACTATTCCGGCAGACTGTAATTTATTTTGGAAGATCTTCAAAAATCTATCAAAGTACAAAGTTCTTGAAGTAGAAATTTAAAAATGTAGCACATGAAGATACCAATAATTCTAATTGTGATTGGGGTCTAAGTTTGATTGGAAAAGGTTTCGATAGACTGATTGAAGGGATCCCTGGCAGCTACTCTCTTCGGAAAATAGAAATAATTACAGCACACATCCTTCGAAATACAACTCCTATTCTATCTATGTAAAAATGTACATCAAAATTGCATATTTGTGTAAAACATTCCAATGCAATGATACTGTTCTAATGCCATAATATAATTTCTGGCCTTAGACTTCCGGTTTGGACCCGTGAGGAAATGAATATACATCAGACATCAAAGAAAATAATAATAATAAGCAGGATCCGGCTAAATTAATTTTTTTTACTAATGCACTCTCTACTTTTCATCCAATGACTATACCGAGATTGTTAAAAGAAAATGACATCGTCTCTCTTAAAAATACTGAAATGTCCTCAACATATCGTTTGGTTAAGAAACATGATTTAACTCCTCACTACAAACGACTGCCTTAATTTACGATAATCACTCTCACAATTCCTCTCTGTGTTGCATTCTCTTTCTGTTTCTCTACGCCCTCTCTTTCACGCTTTCTGTTTAAACCTCTATATGACCCGCTGTTTTTAAAAAGGACAGATTTTAATTTAAAAAGTTTACTTACAATCCAGATGGTTAGGTGACGAAACATGATTTAACCCCCACGTGGCAAATAATTGTCTTTATTTAAGATGACTCTCCTGGCAATTGCTTACTGTGTCCCACTCACTTTCTTGTTTATATACATTCTCCTCCTCTCTCACTCTCTGTGTCCCTCTCTCTTTCTGTTTTCCTCAACACAGACCGGATTAGCTTGACACACGCCATACATAGATAGGTACAAGTACATTAATATAATAATAATAATAATAATAATAGAAGAAGAAGAAGAAGAAGAATAGTGAAGCCATCGTCTTTAGTTACATTACATGGTTACATGAAATAAGCCTTAAAGTTTGTTTAAAAAATGAAAATACTTTTGATTCACCCTCATAGTTGTTAAAAAACGGAACAAACTTTTCCAAAAGTTCAAATGGTACCAGAAAATAGACATTTCAATGTGGTTCATTTTTTAAATTGTCGAGAAATAATTTCTTTGTTCCAATGTTACATTTCAATTCACCGGCGACAGTATGATCTTTACACCTACCAAAAGAAATAGGCAAAGTTCCGTATTCTTAAAACGAAATAAATTACTACTGCCCACGAGCGCTGATTTGAAGTCTCAAGGTTTTTAAGGAAAGGTAAGGAAGTAGAGAAATATAAAACAGGACAATAAATAAACAAAGATACTTTTTTTTTTTAAATCATTTCACCCACAAGAAAGGCATTTAAAGTCACTAAGACGCGGAGGAGAGGGTTACTGAGTTTGAGAGAATATGAGAGAGAGAAAAAAAGCTTATATTAAGGAGAAAGAACAATAAATGAACAGGAATTAAGAAGACGGAAATATCGATTGACATTACATTTAAATTTTGGAAAATTGGCTTGAAAACAAGAAGCCGGAAGAGAATTCCACAAGTGAGAAGTGCGAGAGAAGAAACTGTTAGCATAGAACCTACGGTTACATCTCGCCATTTTGACTATAAGCGTTAAATGATGAGACATTGCCGCCAATCTAGTATTATACCAAAGAGAAAAGAGAATAATTACCATGAAAATATTTCTAGAAAAGTCCCAGAGAAGGAATATTACAGCCGGTGGGAAAGTGAATGAAGCCGAGATGCCAGGTCAAGGCCAATTTCTATACTGATTGAATATTTGGCTATAATATGTAAGCTCCTCTTTTCAAACATCGTTCAACGTTGAGGCTTGATTGTTATTTTGATTTAGTTTTAGAGAAGATAATGCAACTTCTTTTAGTTTCGTATCTTATACCAAAACTTTTAGTTTCGTATCTTATACCAAAACTTATCGACCATACTTTCTTTAGTTGTAATGGTGGTTGGTCTTACTTTGTATTCTATATCACAACTTCACAGAATCTTGTACACGCAATTCTTGGTTATATTTTCTTTCAGTGGAAATCTAATCTTTGTTGAATACCTGTGAATACCAGCACGGTAGAATGGCAGATCGACACCATAAGGTACTACTGATGGGTATTGAAAATCTCTTAAGAGAGAAAAGGAATGAAGAATTTAAAACTCATCAGCGTCGTTCCAAAAAGTTAGTGAATGAAAGTGAGAATTGAGAAAAACCGCTATCCCCGACCTGTAAATATATATATATATTTTAATGGTAATTGTTATGACGAGCTTTCCTCTTTGGGAACTATTCTTTACGAAGTTAAGCGCAGTACTAGATTGACGACAAAATATATGCCGTGTCCCTTCAGAACGTAGGCGACCATGGCTCTCCACTTTGTCCTATCCCTTGTAGTTCTAAATAAGTTTTGTTTTTTTGCTACTTCACCCAGACCCCGTGCAGCCAACCACTTGCTTAAGCTTGCTACGTATGTCACGCGTTGCTATCCCTCTTTAACCTCAATCCGCCCTGTGAGTATCAGACTTTCCAAGTCCTCTTTTCTCATTTCGTGTCCCAGAAATTTCAGCTGCCTCTTCCTGATGTTAAGTATAAGCTTCCTCTTTGTTGCATCCTCTCCAAAACTTCATGTTGCTCACATATTCAGTTCATGATATCATTAGCGTCCCTCTGTAGAACCATTCTTCCGTTGACTTGAGTCTCTTCTTCACCTTTGAGGAGACCGTCCAACATTCGCTGCCGTAAAGGGGGATAATATATCAAATAGCAGTACAATACTCTTTTCTTTTCTTTACCAACGAAATCCTCCTGTCTAGTAAGACTCTGCCTAGCTTTTGGAATGTGTCTTTGGCCATCCCAATAGGTCTTCGGATCTCAGCGTCGCACTTACCATCTTCTGTCAGAACATTTCCCAGATATTTAAATTTGCGGACCTGCTTGATTTTAGTGTCCCCCGACCTGTAAATCGCATTTCGAGCTCAGCTTTTTGCTGATCATCATGCAATCTGTCTTGTGCTTTTAATGAACTTAAGAAGTGCAAAAATAAGACTTATAACGTATGGGACATTTGTTAGCAAGCTAGTTCGAGTCAGATAGAATTGTATCGTTCTCCATCCTAGACTCGTCTTAGTAAATGACAACTAACCGATTTTGTGGTGGATATTTAAATGGCACAAAGAAGCGCGGATCAAGCATGTATAAAATGAGGATGACAGTATGGATTTGTAAGCATAATATATTTATTGTTTTTGTTTGAATGTCTGATTAGGTGTTGTTATTTATATTATTCATATTCTGGCTATTAATGCCCCCACCCTCAACAAAGATAAGGGTATTAGTCCGAATGTAAATAATCTTCATTGTCTCATTTGACAACGTGGCCTTGTGGCATAATTAATAAATGTAAAAATATCCTAATATTAAATAATTTGTATGAGTTATATTGTACGGATTTAGGAACATTCGTCCAAAGAATATTGGTCTAAAGATATTTGTCTATGGACATTGGTCTATGGAATACTCGTCTAAAGACATTGGTCTATGGAATACCCATCTAAGGATATTGGGACATGGAATACTCGTCTAAGGTCATTTATCTATGGAATACTCGTCTAAGGACATTGGTCTGTAATAGTATTTTTTTAATAAATTAACACTTTATTTATGTACAAAATACTCAATATTTAAAACACTTATTAATAATTAATTGTTATTATTTAATAATTATTATTACTAATAATTATTAAGACACATTAATTATTGATGATACATTATACAAGTAGTTTATAAGCATTTATTAGCAAGCATTGTTTGTATATAAATACAACCTACATTAGACCAATATTCTCTAGATGTATATTCTTTAGATAAGTGTTCCTTAGAGACGAATCTTTCTTAGATGAATGTTCCTTAGATGCATGTTCTGGATCGCATATTTACAGATCATATAGATTGTATGATAGTAATTAACAAGATAATTCATGTGAAAGGAGGCAGAGAAGATAACTGAATTTAGATTATTAATAAGTAGGTTACTTTGAGGAAAAGGAAGATGAAAGTCAAGAAAAAATGAACGCTTGCATGTGGCTAGTTAATAATAACTTTGGGACAGTTACCCTTACGTATTTTCGTATGTTATTTGTTTCTTGGCAGGAGTTAATTTGAATGGTCAGAAAATCGTAGATTAGAATAAGGTCAGTGGCATCTTTACAGAATGATTTAAAGCGTATACGTCTCTTTTATCGAAAGAAAGAAAGAAAAATATATATATATATATATATATATATATATATATATATATATATTTATTAAAGACACTTTTATGTTTAACGTTGTTGTTAGCCTGAATGTCCGAGAAATTTTATTTAGAAAATATAAATCGTTCTTGGACATTCAGGCCGGTAAATGTTATTTAATACTGTTTATCATAAACAGAGCATTTGCTTAAATACTTGTATCTATAAATAACAACGTTAAACATAAAAGTGTCTTTAATAAATAAATTGTCGGACCTTGTCCATTTCTTAACATATATATATATATATATATATATATATATATATATATATATATAGGGAGAGAGAGAGAGAGGCAGACAGAAAGAAGAAGAGAGCGAACATGACAAAGAAAAAAGAGTTCGAGGGTAAAAAAAAGAGTTTATGGTAGACTGACAGAACACTGTACCTTATAAAGGCTGACATTGGCTGTTAACAACGTTTTACATTTATTAGTATCTGCAAAGTAGTTATAGGAGTGTACATCGCCCAAATGTTGACTGCCCATCGCCTTAATCTCTTCTTTTGTGAAGGGTGCATAATCATTTAACAGCTGGTTCAAAATTGCCACAAGTACAGAAAAAATGCATCATAATTGTTGCGATTTAGATCTTCCATAGCCATGAGATGCTTCCTGTATTGCTATTCGTTGTTGTCATCATCTTTTCTTTATATCTCAATGTTATAGTGTTGTCTGCTTACCATTCTGGAATTTTAGCCTTTAGCAAGCCTTGGTCATTGGTAGACAGCTATGCAGTAGTTTGATGTCGACCACAGCGAAATTCAATTATTCCTTTGAACATATTTTGTGTACACCTCAGGATGCAGGAACATTCACAGGTAGAACATTAAAATAAAACCTCAGCTTCGGTTTTGGTAAAACATTTGTATTCGATAACGCGCTACTCTTCTTAAGGAAGTAAACAGAACACAGTAGTTGGTAGGGTAAATGAGGCGTCATTTATTGTTACATTATAGGGTGACAATTTGGGGTTATGTTATACGATCATTCCCCATTAATCTTTGGATACTTCATGTCTATTCAAAAGCTGGCATAATTAGAAGATGATTGATATCAAATCGGTTATGGTAATCTTTTTATTTCCAACAGTTTAGTCATTAGTTTGAAAGAGTTGGTAAAGCTTATCTATCTATCCCATTACGTTCATATCTATCTATCTATCTATCTATCTATCTATCTATCTATCTATCTATCTATCACTTTGTTAGTGTATTCATATCTATCTATCACTTTGTTAGCGTATTCATATCTATCTATCTATCTATCTATCTATCTATCTATCTATCTATCACTTTGTTAGTCTATTCATATCTATCTGTCCGTCTCTATCTTCTCTCTCTCTCTCTCTCTCTCTATATATATATATATATATATATATATATATATATATATTTGTGTGTGTTCCTATATGCCATCTTATTTTTGATGTCGCTTTTCAAATATATTTTATTTCTTTACATTGATCTGATTGCTGAATCATTTTATCTGATCTCTGTACTCAGGGTAGTCTAACACTGATGTTTCAATATTAGCGGGTATTTCTTCCAAGTGCTTCCATCTTGATGCGATCTACTATAAATCTCTACAATATTTTGTTATACATTCTCCAAAATGACCATCTAGCCTCTCGAATTCGCCACTCTCAAAGGACTCGAATAAAACAAAAGTAACATGAAGTGCACTACACTTGTTTGCACAGATACCTTCATTGGGTTGAACTTTATCTTAGTACGCAACACCATCTTCCTTCACGGTTTCGTAATTTTACTTTCCATCAGTAAAACACACACACACACACACACACACACACACAAACACACACACACACACACATAAAGGGGGTTTCATTAAGACGGATCAAAGTCAGCAGTAAATAAGACAGTGAAAATTTATTTATTTCTCTATTGGATCATGTTATTTAAGTCATGGTAATTATGTGTGAATAATAATGTCCGCCAAGGCTTCGGCGGCACACTTTCATTCGATGGTCAAAATGACGTCTCTGTATAGTTGCCCCTCGATCTCACCAATATGCCTTATTATCTCATACTTCAGATGTTGAATTGTTGTTGGCTTGTTGGCATAGACCTTACTTTTCAGATGACCCTCAAAGAAAGAATTCTAAAGACGTCAAGTCACACGATCATAGTGGCCAATTAACTTCGCTGTTTCGAGAGATGATGCAACCTGGGAACTTATCATTGCATATCTGTTTGAACGTCCATATTCGTAATAGGCTTCGATAACTTTAACACGTTGTTTGGTTGTTAATCTTTCCATGGTTGAAATTGCCAAAGGGTTAAGTTGTTAAACGTGAAAGAAAAAGAAAAAAAGATATTAGACGCTTAAACTTAATTCACATTTAAAATCGGTCCAATTTATTGGAACATCCTATATATATATATATATATATATATATATATATATATATATAAGGTTTGATAAAAAATGTAAAAATTATATATACAAGGTTTGATAAAAAAAATGTAACGGGACAGTCGCAATGGTAACAGACCTAAAGTAGGAAGAGTGAAGCACAAATTAATCTGTTGCGCATACACACTAAGTTATAACATCCGAGCTCACATCCGTGAGTTTGGTAGTCTCACCACGCCACACAGGTACCATGGTGCAGCAGGTTTTGCCCAAGTGCAACATTTCCCAAGTCCGACGTCCACCATATTTCCCAGATCTCACCAGATTGCAACTTTCTCCTAAGATCAAATTTTTTCTAAAATCAAATCCCTCTTGAAACAGATAAGATTTCAAAACGTCGAGGAAGATCAAGACAATGCGACAAGACATCAGCTTGCTATCCCTAAATAGTTCCTGGTCTTCTTCTAAAAATGGTAACTATCCTGGATAAAATGTGTGTATTTAGAAGGAGACTAATTCGAACGAGATTAAATGTTGAATTTTATGTGCTGTAGCTTTTTTTTTCATAGCACCAGTCCCGCTACTTTTTGGTCAGATATCATATATATATATATATATATATATATATATATATATATTTCTGTGTGTACATGTGGAAAAATTATATATATATATATATATATATATATATATATATATATATATATATATATATATATATATATACAAATAGTGCATATGCATATATATATATTCTGTGTGAGGTGATGTAGAAAAAAATATATATATATATATATATATATATATATGCAGATATAAATTATTTTTTCTGCATTTACACATGCAAACATACTGACACATTTCATATATATATATATATATATATATATATATATATATATATATATAAGTCATGTTTTTTATACAGACGATTGCCTATTTAAATATATGAATTATATTTTCTGAATCTATGGGAAAATGAACAAGGCTTTTTTTTACATTGCTTTCCCTAACATAATTATATAATGTTTGTATATATACACACATATATGTTTGTATATATACACATTTTATATATAAATTATCTTAACCTCTCTTTTTCTCTCTTTATCTATCTATATACATATGTTTCTATATACACGCATATCTATATAGATGAATTATGTTTCTGTATCCGTAAATATTACAATCATGTTTGCATACACATATATACATATGCTCATATATATCTGGTGGGGGAATGACATATAATATTCATTCAATCACGTGAGATATTTATCTCTTTTTTCATTTAATATTTTATCGTTTTTTTTTTTTTTGCTTAATAACTTAATTCTTTAAAACTAATATTTGCTTCATAATCATTTTTTTTAAAAAAAGACATGTGCCTCCTCTTTTTTTTTCACTCTCTGTCGACATGTCCAAATATAGAATTGTCAGTCACGTGCTTATAACAAAAAAAGACAGAAAATTTTTTCCCACAAAATCAGATAGTGGCCCTTACGTTCGAGCAAAACCTCAACAATTTAATTAATATTTCTAACTAGGAACGTGATGAGGAAGGGCTTTCATTGGATCAAGCGATGTTAACACGACTCAGGAAGTAATTCTTCCCGTCTTTACAATTTCCGGTTTCGTGTAGGCAGTTTCCGGAACATCTGACGGAAACGGGAACAAATCAAAAGATATATTTGTATTTGCAAATAATCTTTTATTCCGTGATAATTGTCCGACAAAAACAACCTCAAAAATAACATTGATCATCAAATCATTACAATGGTTTATATCATCCTAACATCTGCGGTAATCAAATAGCAAATTCAGGTCAGTCGTTCATGTGAACATTGTTCGAAAATAATTGTTCGAAAAAACATTTATTCGAATGGTAAATTGTTTGAATGAAAATTAATCGAAAGGACAATTATACTAAAAAATAATTATTCGAAATGGATAATTCTTTGTCGAAATAAAAATGTAAAAATTAAAAGAGGAAATAAACAAATGATAATTATTCGAAATAGAAATTTGTTTTTTTAATCGATATCACCCCAAACAAAGCAGTAAAGTAACTAAAACTGGGCGGAAGAATTAGGAACAGAAACATTAATAATGAGTAGAAAGAGAAATAGGTAGGACTGTAGATAGCGATTGACATTGTATTTAAATTTTTGCAGATTAAAGTTGGCTGAAAGGGAGTTCCATAAATGAGAAGTGGGAGAAAAGCAACTGTTAGAATAGAATTTATGGCTACATTGAGCCAACTCAAATGTAAATTGATCAGATCTCAACGCCAGTCGAGTTCATCAAGTCTGGGTACCATATCTTAGAGCTCTCCCGAATATTTACCATGAAAGTATTTATACAAAAAAGGTGAAGCCGAACCGCCAGAACAGGGCCAGTTCTTCTTTGGGTTTTATGAAGAAGCTCAAAGTAAATAGCAGGGATCAAGAATACTGTAAGCATGGATGAATGGTTGACTTATAGACACGATTATACTTATGTAAGATAGATTCTGGAGAGAAAAATTGTCTCGCACGACACAGTGAAACAAATTTCTTAGCAGTTGACCTCGCAATAGCTTCAATATAGTATTCCCAACTTCATATCAGCAGAGAACGTGAGCCCGAAACAGCGCAACAAGTCAGTTTCCTGGAGGTTAGCATCAGCCGTACTGATGAAAGGCAGCAAGAGTTCTCTCAGATGATTAATGGAGAGAAATTTAGTATGGGAGGCGTTAAAATTAACAAGTCACCTTTTGCCCCAGTTAGCGACGGACTTGGAATCATTTTGGACATCGGCTGCCATATTGAACTTGTCGGACTGATAAACCTTAATATTGAGGCAGGAGTAAATGGCGGAGATACCAAGTTGAGAGATGATTGAGGTCTTTACTGAAAATTGAAAACAAGTTAAATAGGACAGAGCCCTGGGTGAATACCCGCGTTAGTATGAAAGGATCTAGACGAGAGACCGTTTAAGTTAACTTTCATTTCACGATTTGATAGGAAAGACTGGATCAACTCAAAAATGCCAACTTTTCAGGTTGTGGAAAAGACCTGTATACCAGATCCTGTCAAAGATTTTCGAGATGTCTAGTATTGCAGCCGATGCTTCATCGTTTTTATCTAATGCCTGATAGACACTTTCCGCAATTATCGTCAGGACATCAGCAGATGACCTGGAGAAACGAAAGCCATATTGCTTGTCTGAGAAAAGGCCCTGCGATAAGAGATGATGAACCAATTCAACATTAGGGCTTCTAAGAGTTTCCCAAGAAGAGGTAGAATTCTAATAGGCCGATAGTTGGAAGGGTCGGGCGGTTCATCAGAGTTCTTAAAAAACTGGAACAACAGACGATGACAGCATTTTTATTATACAGTGTATAGATAACAGGAGGATAATTTGGGAGCACATCTTTTATTGACTATTACAGGATGCTTTGTGAAGATCTAAGTTAAGGGTAATAACAGAAACCATGGCTGGGGTTATATGCATATCACTCAACAGAGACTCAGTTCTAAAGGGGAAGTAAGGCAGGGATATTCCAGATGCGTCAAGAATAGGGTTTGAGAAGAAGTTACGAGCAAAGCATTCAGTATTTATCAGCAATGTGCTCTTGATATTTTGCTACCTCAAGTTGATTGAAGAGTTGGGGAATAGAGACCATAAACTTATTTAATATCTTATTACAGAACTAACAGTAATTAAGTGAGCCAAAGTTGTTAGAGGTTAGCTGGTGTCTCATTCTCTCGTCAAAAAGAGACTTAGCTTAGAGAGCAGTAACGAGTAGACGGAGGCAGCGTGGAGTAATGTATAGCGGCTCGAATTCCAGTCGAATCCATTACATTCACGTACATGATCACTTATGTGGGAAAGGTATGAATCCTCTTATTCTCCCCCCAACTATGGGTAAATAGTAGGACAGACCGGGTTCTACTGCAGAAAGAAATGGCAACATAGTCCGGGAAAAATCTGCTTCGTCAGTCATGTACCGAAAGATGCATGATCGCCTAAGCATGTATCACGTATGAGTGACTGACTGAACGAATAGGCGCCTGTTGTGACGAGAGGTGTCACACTGGTACAGCCGAAAATAGTGCTACCTGTGTGTTATAGCGGTCGAGCATACTGGTGTTAACCATGTAGAGGATTGAGCTTTTATCTGTTATTTCTGAGAAAGAATGACAACGTTCATGCCAGATTTGACCCAAGAAGAGACCGCAGTGGCACAATTTTCATTTGGGAGGTTGACAATATCAGTCCATTCGGTGTCACGAAGAAAATCACGGAGTAAGTCCCAATCAGCAAACTGTTATCGGAAAGAGGTATTATGGATAGGGGGTACCTGTTTAACGGATGGTTGGTACGAAATATCAATTTCTACCACAAAGTGGTCCGATTTACCAACAGGGCATTGTTGCGAAGCTCGGCAAGAGCGAGTAGAAAGGGTAAGAAATAAATCAATTAGAGAAGTCTGTTGCTCGTTTTTGCTAGTGAAACGAGTAGGAAACTCCACAATTTTAGTAAGAGATGATTGGGTGGTGGAAAAATCTTTATACCAACAGCATCAGTATCTTTAGAATGCTTCAGCCACGTATCGTGGTGAGCATTAAAGTCACTGAAGACAATTATGTCTTATATAGTGCAGTCCTGGGAGGACGGGGCCGATAAAGGAAAAAAGAGATGGCTAACAGAGTTTAGTAAACAAATACGGGAGCTCATGAAAGAATAGTCAACGGCTTCGAGAGAAATTCCCTGGCCATCGGAAGATTTTCCTGGATGTAAAAACAAAAGGTCATGCATGTGAATTTCGGCAAAGAGGAGGATTTCTGGTATCAATAATTCATTGGCAGCAATGGAAGAATTCAAGTTGATTTCACAAAGGGCAATCGTTCAAAGAGAAAAGATTCTACGCTATAGAACGGATACGACGAATAATGAAGAAAGAAAGATTGAGGGGTATTGGTGTATTTGTTTGCTGGTTTAGTTGTATTTCTTTTTGTTGTGATTTCCATGAGACATGTTTTCAGGAGAGAGAAAAAAAGACCACCATATTTGTCACTATCTGTCGTAAATGGCAATACAAACCAACTAGTTCTTGGCTGGGGACAGAGGATAATGTGGTTCCAGGTTTGCCCACCATGCAGGGACACCTATCCATGCGCGACATGGCACTACAGAGAGCACATTATTGAGCAACTGTTGATCGGCGCAGCCTCTCTAAGCGCTACCAAAGATTTCAGGCTCATAACGACCAGTCGGAAGCAGCAGCCATCAAACTGCCAACCCGGTGCCCTCACGATGTAAAGACACACTCACTGGTTAGTCTGAACGCCAAAAAGTTAAATCATTGTGGCCCTGTTAGAAGAAAGAGAGGACTGGTAAACTATATCCTGATCATGGAACAAAGGAAGGGAGAAACCTCTACTGTTTTTTAAATAGTCATAGAAGGAATGCAGGCCAGACGATAGGTGAGCCTACCTATTGCTATTAACATGTAAAAAAAGAAGCACATATCATTCGAAAGAATTCATATTCAGTTATGGTTTTAAGTTCTTTTGTCTACTGAAAAAAATCAGGATGGTAAAACATAGTTCCCCCTAGTCGAGTCAATTTTTCAGCATTGATAAGCAAGAGTAATTAAGCATGTTCTAAATAAAACAAGATGCAGGTAGGGGCTTAAGTAAAAAGGTTTGATAATTCATAACAACTGAGAGAATAAAATGCACGATAGAAGGAAGGATAGGTGAAAACATCAGAAACAAAAGCAAAACAATTAAAAAATAACACATATATTTAAATATTTACAAACAAGATGGCACTGTAATTTACTTTAAAGGGACTCATCAAATGCTTCTTTCTAATCTTTAAATTTGACATTTCTTTAAAATATCATTAAAAACAATTTAAGCAGAAAAATACTTATAATCTTAAGTTATATGATCCTGCAGGCAAATAATCAACTACTGAAAAATGCCACTAATTTTTAAAATTTCTCCATTTACGTTTCAGTATATCTTGGCGCTCTTGATAATTTGTTTGGTGTTGGCTTTCATCAACTTCTATCATTGTGGAGATTTCCATTCTCCTCCAAGTTATCTGTGTATTCCACTTCCATCTCCTCTGCTGCGGTACCTGGGTGGGGGGGCTCGGACTCGTAGCGCATAGGTCGCATTTCTGCATATCGATCTACGCCAACATGTCCGGTACCTCCATTGGATAGTGGTCTCGTTGGCTATCCGATGCATCCAGTATCTGGGGGACAGCCTCTGATGTGAGGGTTGTACGGGGTGTCCACAAATGCGCCGAGTCACCCGATTGCTCTCATCAATGCGTACATGGTATTGCCTATTGCCTCGTACCTCCACAAATCTTCCAGTTTTCGCCCATCGATATGAATCGGCTTGGTTCTGTATCTGAACCGATCCCCCAATCTATAGCTCCTGAAGAGGGCGGCTGGGTGCGTCATAACACTTTTTATATGCCTTTTCGTCATCGCTGTATCTCTATACGGGCTGATCAAGCTCCATCGCTTATGAATTCGGTATTTGTCCTGGAGAGCTTAGAGATGGACCGTTATCACACGGTCGTACAACATTATCCCCGTAGACATGTCCAGGTCTTGGAAGGGGGTTTTACGGTATGTTAATAGAGATCTGGCCGCGCGGCCATGGCATAGGTGGCCATAGTTGTCGGTGCTGTCCGCCAATATTCGCTTGACCGTTTTAATCGCCAGTTCTGCCCGTCCATTACTCTGGGGGTACTACGCTGATAATGTGTGCTTCTTTATTCCCCAATTATCGAGGAACACGTTATATTCCTGGGAATCGAACGGTGGTCCTCCGTCGGATGACATTTCTTCTGGGGCATCGTATTTGCAGAACCAATTTCGTAGAATGTCACATGCAGTTCTGGCCTTCAAAAATGACATAAGGGCTACTTCTGCCCATCCCGTAATTTTTCCCTCACAGGTTGAAGAAATCAGTCACTGTATTTTGGAATGGGAATACGGGATTCGACGCTGATATCAAGGGTTCCTTAGGCCATCATGTTGCATGTTTTGCATTGGGCTCTAGTCTGTCGAATACTCACGTCTAGCCCTGGCCCAAATAATCGTTGTCTGGCGCGTGCCAGCATGCCATCAATACCTTGATGTGCGGAATGAAGTGACTCAAGTACTTCTACCCGTAGTTTTTTACCTATGATTATCTTGTCCATTATCGTCTCTCCTTCCAGGCACTATAATGCTTCTCTCATCGGTCAAAATCGGCGGATTATCTCTGGTAGTTCATACCGAGATTTGGGGAAATCTTTTCACATGTGTTCCATGGGGCATTGACATTCCTCGTTCGTAGCTGCCACAGCCACGATCCTGTCCAATGTAATTGCCCTTAATTGTGGATGTTGTTCGTAGGTGGAATTAAATAATGACTTTATAGCAATGTTGATCAAGTTGTGCTGAAGCTTTACTAGTTATACCATTTTTCTTGGCGCTGCAGGGTACCATCATGTGCAGTCCGGTGAAGCATTGTTTTGTTCGGGGAGGTAGTTTATAAGGAACTTGTACATTATTGAGCGTTCCTTGAGGCTGAAAATTCCTGCGTTTTTTATATCCTCCAGAGCCTTATTCGAGAAAATTTTTATTAGGGACTTGTGTTCCACCGTTAGTAGTAGCTTCGGACATCGAAACACGAGCATTCGATACGACACTAATCCGTATACTAGCGCCTATCGTATACTGCCTACCTCTCCAACGGTGCGTAGCGTGACTCGGCGTGACCGGTTAGAATTAGTTTCCAGTGGTCTTCACCTCAAATCGGTCCCGCTTCGGTGGCACAGTTACAGTGCTTCTGGAACAGAAACTAACCTAGCCCTGTTCTACTAAAGTCTTTTGACAGACATGTCGGCCTATTGATTTCACACTGTCCTCGATTTCTCGTGCAATCATTTGTTTTGATTCGTTGAGTGTATTGTCCTAGTAGAACTTCAGGTCCTTTGTTCGTAGCAATTCCCAGAAAGGGTTCATTATTCCGGCTAGGTAGAATATATATGAAACTTGGTTCACAAGTCCGAACCAGGATCTGACATTGGTGATGTTTTGGTGGTGTAGGGATATGCAGGATTGCTTCCGTCATACTCACAGTGGGTTTTATCCCGTCCTCCGTTATACGTAATACGGTGAAATTCACCTCCTTTTCTGCGAATTTCTCCGGGTTGATTACAATTCCGTTGTTGCCACAATGGACTTATTTCAGAGTATGTCATCGTCGATACATCGGGCTTTTCAGACTATATTGATGGTTATATCGTCGAATAGACTAGTACATGTATCTAGCGACCCGTGGAATCTCTGTGGGACTGGAAGGTATCGATATATGACCGATTCAGTGATGAATGTAGTGCAGCTGGGGAGAGGGGAAGGCTATGGTACCGATTCTGTGTGTCCAGGACATTTTTTCCTCGTGTGTGCTGGCATCATTGAGGCCTAATTAAACAGAGATGGGGTATGGTCGGTCTCCCTCATGGTAGCAGCGTTGAGCTTCTGCAAGTCTGCCGTGCGCCTGATGCAACCACCATCCTAGAGCACCAAGTTGTGAGCGTACTTACCGGCACTGATTCGATGATGCCCAGTGTAACTTATCGGTCGATATCCTGTTTAATCCTTCTTTTCTAATGATGTGGATCCGGTATTGGGGTGTGGTCCGCTGTTGGCGTTGTCCCCAGAATGAAGGTCATGTTCAAGGGTTTCTCCCTTCATGGTCTCTAGCAAATGGGGCTGACTTATATTGAATGTGCTGGATCCAAAATGCTCGAGCAGCCATTGCTCCATTCGGAGTCTATTGCTCTCCGTATGGGTAATTGGAATATTTGCCGGCTTAGGTGGGTCGATCATTCTTCGAGGACATTCACGCGTGCCTTTCCATTGTCGCTGCTTGTCTCGTTCTGCTTTGATGTTGGGTTTGGAAAGTTGGGAGGTAGTAGACCTAGATCCTTCAAGTCCGATTCGGGTAGGTAAAACCCGGATATGTTCTCCGACACATATTGTTTTGGTGCTTTTTATGCGTAGCTGGTCCTTTGTGATGCCCCGGATTCGGTGACTAGTCAGCACTAAGTATTTGTCTAGGAAACCTTAAGAACTTTCTATATCTAAGTTCCGCGTGTTAGCTACCACGGCGATTTGGTGGGTGCGAAGGCTAGTCGATCACATAGAGCTGTACCTGAATTTAAAGATAATGATGGACCTGGAACCTTCTCCGCTGGGAACTTGCTTCCGTTCCAAATGAGATCAGTCACAGCCTTTGATTGTGCCAGGTTGACTTTACCCCTCCGTTTACTTTGTCCGAATTGGTGGACCATCCTTTTGGGATCCTCCGTGTACCCTTTGGTGGTGAGAACATGAGATTCCTGTTTTGACGTGCTCATCTGTTAGCTGACCTCTTTTTGGATCTCTGGCACACCCTCTCCATGTGCCCGATTAATCCACAACCAAAACATGCCAACTTGGTCGCCTGACAGCCCCCCTTCCGATTCATTGATCCACTGGGATGTGAAGTCCTCTCACACTCTCTGTCGGCTTTGGCGGATTGTGGATTCAGGGAGGACTTGATCTTCGGGTACGGTCGCTCGCGGTATGACTTTTGCGTGTTGGATAATGTAACGTCGTCCGTCGTCTCTGAACTGACTAACCTGTCGAATTTCTGCTCTGGAGCGGTGAGGGTAGCGGTCTTCGTCACTATTTTGATCTGTTTTTCGACATTAGCAAGCCCTGCCACCATTTATCCTGCTAGCATGTCGCTGGAGTAATTCACTTGCCAACCGTGTGTTTGTTGTGTTTGAGCAAGTAACAATATACTTGCAAAATTTGGCCCAGGCTCATAACTGAGCTAAAAAAAATGTGTGATTGACTGTCCCTCTTTCAGCTTCATAGAATGTAAGTTCTGCCTAGGTACTTCTTTGTGCAACCCCACTGACAGCGACGACACGTATTTGCCGTAACAGCAGTTCTTCTGTGGCAGAGTTGAATGTCTTGGCCTTCACTAGGTCGAATAGCAGCCTGTTCACCTCTCTTTTTATAACGGATCCATGTAACAATAAACATCACCCAGTCTGCTGCGTCCAGTCCTATCGTAGGTTGTTTCGGTTTCCTGACATGAGACGTGTTTGGCTGGTCACGAAGTCCTTAATTTTGTATCGCGATGTTTTACTTTTGTAGCTTAACAAGTTGTTGCATAAGCTGAAAATATTGTTGGTCCATAGATAGTTTTGTCTCAATTTGAACGTTGCTATTTTGCAATTTTAAAAGCACTTATCGGCGACATTATGTAGAGTGCTTGAATGAGGGTCGCAATTTGTCCACCTTCCCAGTCTTCCTGCTTGCCTTGTTTATATTTGCGTTGTTCACACGTCTTGAACGTAGTCGGGTTAGTCCATTTCAGGAATGGATTACCGGTGTTATTCTTACAGACGTCCCTCCTTATGATACGACCGTCTGTACTACTCTACAACTTTATTGTTAGATTCAGGACAGGTGCAATGGTTTTGTATCTAGTACATCTCAATTTTCATAGGGTAGTATTCATATAAAATATATATTTTATTCTTAGTTATTTACAATAATGGATCATATACAATATAGATGAACAATTCAACCAAAAAAATTGAAAATAAATACAATGTATGTAAATACAAATTAGAGACATGTCACAATCGATCATCCCATCTTAAATAAATCAACAATGTTTTTCAGCAACTTTTAACATTAACTTGAGATTTTCCTTGTTAAAAAGTTGAATAATTTTAACACATTCAACATTATGAATAAAAAATAGTGAATTTTATGTGATGTTTTTCGAGCTTAGAAATGTGCAAAACAATCTCACGGAATTGGACAAAATGACGTCAAAATCCGCGAAAAGATTTCAGCCTTTAATAACCAGTTGAGCTTAGTTTCATTTGTAACGTATATAATTGTAGGCAGAAGAAAGCAAATATTACTAAGATAGCAAAGGTCAAAAACACTACCCGGGGTCACGTTCAGGGTTCAGTCCCCTTTTCTATCTTAGAGAGCTCTCAATAATGTCAAACGAAACGATGTTTTATGGTACTTTGATTTGCTCAGACTAATGTCCTAATCTTGATTGTAATTGTTTCAATGTTTCAGTTGCTGCACCCTGCGGCCCTCATCAGGTGTCTATCCTAGTTCATAACTTTCTGGAAATGTCGAACCAAACTTTTATTCAATAGGAGATACAGATGGATATTCGAGAACTGACCCATGAAATGAATACATGACCGCCAGATAATTCAATTCCCTTAACCAATGCCTTTATTTACCAGGACATGCCACTCTCAAGACAAATGATGGAACTCGGAATCTTAAATCTATCTGACTCTTCAAATGTCTACTATCAGTTTTACACGACGTCTGTTGTAATTAGCTGGTAGAATGTTTGAGTCTTCAATTCAAAGATATTTATGCTTACATTTAAACATAAATGACACTTGTTTTGAAATGTTTAAATTGTTAAAAAATTGTCTAACGAAGTTCTAAACTGATAAAATGTACATATATGTAATATTGAATCTTGTTTAGAATTATCATCCAATTACAAGAGATACGTTTATCGGTACATAAAATATTTATTCTAAAGAATTATAAGTACTATTAACAAATTGTGTATACACTTTCGAATATACTTTCGATGATTAAGTTAAAAGTGGGCAAATTGGTTTCAATAACTAGAAATTGAATAAGAATTGAGTAAGAAAACTTTTTATTTAAAATAACATTGGCAAATTTTGCAGGCGCATTAAAGATTCCAAGTGCAAGCGAAAATATATAAATACTAGATTAAAAACAAACTAAAATTAAATAGAAATAAAAGATTAAAATAAAAACAGAGCAGAGATTAGTTCAAATCTTATTTTCTAAAACGATACACGAAAAATGAAGTTCAGGCGCTTAATACGAATCCCATTTTATCTCACTAATGTGAATTTTGTTCTTGTGGAATAAAATTCTTTTGGTGATTACACCGGGTCATCAGCGAAACATGTCAAAATAAAAAAGAAATTCTAAATTATTTCCTTCTCTATCTCTATATATATATATATATATATATATATATATATATATATATATATATATATATATATATATAAGAGAGGGGGTGAGAGACTCAGACATACAGGTAGGTAGAGAGAGGAACGAGATAAAGAGAGAGATGGCAGAGAAATCATAAATGCACAGTAACTCATTGCGATATTTAAACTCTGATAGATAGATAGATAGATAGATAGATAGATAGATTAGTCTTAATATTTTTGTTTGTAACAAGTATTTATATACAGGAGCAAAAATGTTATTGCTTTTTCAAAAGTTTTATTTTAAAAACACTCATAAATATTCATCAGGTTAGCTGAAAAGTCAGGCAAAGTATGGAGGAGACGAAATTCCATGTCTAATAAATGAAAGCAGAGTTATATACAATAATTGTTGCAAAATAAAATACTTGCATTTGCTTTGCTAAAGTTCCTCCGGCGACGAAACGCTACTCTGTTATTTTTACACCCGCGCTTTCCATATATATATATATATATATATATATATATATATATATATATATATATATATATATATATAGAGAGAGAGAGAGATAGATAGATAGATAGATAGATAGATAGATAGATAGATAGATAGATACAAGTTTCATTATAGACGACTGACAAGGTACTGCGCTTAAGTTTTTTTTATTTATTATTTCTTCGTACAAGTTTTTTTTCTTTTCTGGCCACAAAATGTGTAAAACTGCTCGAAATTTCTGCATACCTGAGTGCGTTCGTCTATTCTTTTAGCCATTATCAAGGATGATTTTATTTTTTATTTTTAACTGAATGTGTGTTTTTTTTTATGTATGTATCTGAAGTTATAGGATTATGTTATTGAGTGTTGGCTTTTTTCTTTTTTCTTTTTAGTGCTTCCATTATTTTTAATGTTTTTTTACATGTGGATAAGACTATTTTACTTGTATTTTCTACTAGTATGTTGCAGATAGTGTATGGTAGGTTGCTGTGTGTGTTTAAATGAGTCCTAATTGAGCTATGGTAGTGTAAGTGTAACTAACTGCAGAACTTTGAGACTGTTTTTATACATTTTGTGTTTAGAAAAGAAAACACTTTTACGAACAAAAGAAAAAATAAATAAAAACCTCAGTCGGAGTATACATATATATATATATATATATATATATATATATATATATATATATATATATATATATATATATACATGAATCATTCGTACAAAAAACAGATATAGAAGTTAATGATTTAAATCTTTAACTTCTATATTTGTTTTTTGTATGAATGATTCATGTAATGTAAATTGAACTGCACCACATACTTGATCCATCTATCTATCTATCTATCTATCTATCTATCTATCTATATATATATATATATATATATATATACGGTTTTAAGCACTTTATTTTAATGTGTTGAATACGCTAGTTATTGAGAGGATACTTTGATGTATGCTAAATCGTTGTGTTGCGGCGTCTATGTTAAAGTCATTTAGAAACGGCTCGGCTTGTGTGTTGCTTTCGTTCAGTTGCAGTGTGTATCAAAAGTTGTCGGAGGACAGAAAAATTATCAGTCGCTGAAAAGTCATTGAGTGATGGAGATTTATTGGTGCAAGAAGTGAACAGTGGCCTTCTCGTCAAGTACCTGCCAACAGTAGCGATATTTTGCTATAAATAAATTTAATCAAAATGAAAGGCGGAATGCACCACAACACACAAGTGCATCAACCCTCGTAATGTGTAGGGAGGCGTGACCGCAGACCACTATGATATCCTTTCTAAATAAGGCCAGTCGCCGAGTGCATTTTCAATAGACACATGAGCATTGGTTTTGAACTTGGAATCATTTAGAGAAAATCAACTGTATTTTTACTATGAACGTACACAAGCAAAAATGTATTTCGTTTTTTTTCTTCTTTTTAATAAGGTAAATTACAAGTGTTGTGTTGTTTCCGACGACACTAGAATGACCCGCAGAAAAGCAACAAGCCGTGGTACTTAAGTAACGTTTTGTTAGAAAATAGTAGAAACTAATTTTTTTGTTTACAACATTAAGATTTAACCAAGATTAATGAAGAATGATAATGACTAGGAAATACACGTATAATTTTAACAAAACAAGAATTTATTTAGGAATTTACACGCTTGAAATAGTCTCAGCAAGCTCGTTTCAGGAAAATAAATCTGAATTCTTAAATTTTCACGTTTTGTCATGAAGTTGAAATGTTCATACAACAGATAAAATGATCTGAAACAAAATAATATTAAAAAAAGGATTTAAGACAAAGATAACAGAGTTCGTTGCTCACCGAAGGGATATATGGCTTGCATAAGTTCAAAAGTAGACGATGAGATATAGTTTGAAATACATAGCTTTCTTGATTGTTGAGAGAATTTTTTTGAAGTGTCACGTACTATGTAGACGCTGATAATATAATTGCTGAAAACTTCAACGCTGTTCGCATGGAACCTTTCACATGACTTCAGACACCTTTTTCTGATTATTTTAATTCTTCTCATTTTATACTAAAATGAATTTCACGTAGGTTCGATACGTTCTTTTCTTCTTCTTCTCGGCTAGTCGGTTAATTTCTGTGAATCTCCCAATACAATTTCACATAGGATCTCGAATTACTTTCATTCTTCTTCTCAATTTCTTCCGGTCAATTTCTGTGAAGCCAAGGTTTTCATTGATCCAAAGAAAATTTCACTTATGCTCGCAAATTATTTTCCTTTTTCCTCAGTCCTCCGAAATTGAAGGGAGTTGGCGAAGAGAGTAATTATTATTTCGAATTCACTACAAGATCATCTACATGATAATAACTGTCGGCGATCAGCATTCTGCTACACACCAATAATTTAAATGACAGAAAATCTATTCACTACATTTTGCTCTGACCTGAAAACCAACTAAGATCTCAATGTTATTAGGCACATTGGGGATGTGACGTCCAGAAAACTCCCCAGGGTCTCCATTAATTGCAGTAGTCAACGACCTACTGTTAACATATCGATACCAGATCCCAGAGGAAAGATTTAGTGTCTTTTTACATGCTTCATATGCTAAGAATCGTGTTGCAGACACATAAGAGACTAAATTTCTATTAGACAGATGGTCATAATATTTTCTCTAATCAGTGTATATGTGAATGAGAAAAAAAGAAATAATATTCGAACAAAAACAGTTGTGATGTTCAGAATTCAGTCTACGGAGACTAACACAAAATAAAATTGAGAATGTAAATGATTCGAGGAATATATTGAGATAATCGGTCAATTTATTTTAGAAAAGGCAGAAATCATCAAAAGACTGATTTGCAAACAACAGTTAAAGCACGGACTGAAATCGAATGGAATTATCGGACAATGGCAGCTGATTTTAACAACGAATGCATCTTATATATATATATATATATATATATATATATATATATATATATAAATTCAGTTATGTGCCATGCGTGATACACGCTTGGGCGATCATGTATCTTTCAATACATGAATGACGAGACAGAATTTTTCCCAGAGTAGGTTGCTATCTGCCATCCAAGGCTATATAACCCGGTCTGTCCTGAAAGGGTTGATAAACTGCAAAAAATTAAAGAGGATTCATACCTTTCCCAAGGGTATATTAGCATGTAAATGAATTTAATGGATTCAACTGGAATTCGAACTTGGTACTCCGATTACACAATCAGAGCCGCTAACTATTACTCCACTGTTCAGTTGATTAACAACAATTTTAGAACATCCTTTTTAATTCTAGTTACTTAAAAAAAAGTTACTTAAAATATTAAAAAGAGCAAAAATATTAAGGAGATCAAAAAATGCATATATTTGTACAAACGTTTCATTGTATAATGATAATAATTTTCTACAGAACGTCAGGCAGCAACGAACATGTCTGCTGAACCAAATATTAAAACACCTCCGATATTGTTCATCATAAGAAAATAACAAAAAATGAGATACTCGTTAGAATTATTAATAGAAAAATGATAGTGTTTTACATTTGAAATTCAGAGAACAGCTTTTGTTTTATTGTTGATTAACACTCTTTCTTGGATTTTCATGGCCTTTGATAAATTTCATTCATCGCCTTTGATAAATTTCATTTATCGCCTTTGATAAATTTCATTTATCGCCTTTGATAAATTTCATTCATGGCTTCAAATTCCTGCTCGTTGCATATACTTACGCACCTTGGGAATTGGATGAATCAATCTGTTCTTCCCCAGCTTTGGGTTAAATAGTAGAACTCTGGAAAATGGTTGTTATCTACAAAAAATGTAAATGTAATATTCACACGTAAAATAAATATTATTCTTACAGCCCAGAAAATATGTTTCGGCTTTAAATAATCCATAAAGGGTTGATAAACCGCAAAGAAAAATAAATCAATGAATTTCTTCTTTCCTTCTATTTTTCAATTTTAATTTTTTTTTATTGTTTTCCGACTTTTTTCATTTCACCTTTACCTTGTACCGTCTAACTTTTTCTTCTTCAATTTTCTCCTTTTCCCTCTTCTTAATTTTCTTCTTTCTCCTTTTTCTCTGTTGTCTTACCCTCTATTTTTCTCCATCCGCCTTTCTGCTATTTTCTTTCAATTTCTCTTTCTTTTTCACTTTTAATTTCTCCTTACATTCTCTTTCCTATTTTTCTTTCTTTTCATTATTCTATTTAAGATTTAAAAATATTCAATTCTTCCTTTTCCCGTTTGACATCCTTTCTTTTGATCTAAATCTAAATTTCAAAACTTATTTTGTACTCCCTGTGTCTTTCATCCCCCAAAAGGTTCTGTTGATCGCAACAAAAAGTATATTCGGTCCGTATATTTTATCATTTGAACAGGAATTGTTCAATGCGCGTAATTTAATAAAAAATAAAATATGCTATCTCAAGGCTGTTCCCAAAAGGAGAAAAGTGGTTTTAAAAATAAGTATTGAAATGGTTGAAAACTCGTAAGAAACATTGTTCAAGAAATGTTTGTTTAAGATAAAAAAATGTTTCCGAGAATAAAAATAGGGAGAAAACGGAAGATTAGTCAAATTTTCAAAACTATTTTTACCTTAGTGAATCCAATTACATTGTTTGATAAGGAAAGATTCAATGTTTTTTCCTTGTGATTTTATTTTCAGATCGCGTTGTATGAAATATGTCCGTCCAGTAGTGGTCTGCAAATTATTTTTGCTTGTTGCTTTTTTTGTTTGCTCTTTTCTAGTTTTTCAAAATTTAAAAAAAATGTGAACACTCGTTAATTTTAAGAAACGCTGTTGAAATACAGTACACTATATTAGAATAGAGGAAGTGTTCTCAAACATTCACACAATCAAAGGCGAAAATGGCTTCCGAGTGTAAACAAAAATAGACAAAATGCTTTTTATTTACTGCTGTATTGGTGGAAATCGGCTTTATATTGTATTTCGTAACTTGATATATACATTTTATATATATATATATATATGTGTGTGTGTGTGTGTGTGTGTGTGTGTGTGTATGCAAATTCAAAATTCAGCAATTGAAAACTATATATATCACCAAATTAAATGATATATTTAACAGGTCAGATTTCAGATGATATTAAGTCAAATTTTTGACAATAAAATTGTTAATAAGCAACTGATCTTAGTACCATTTTTAGGATATAATTATATATAGCAATATATCATGTGACTTTCGGATTATAATATCTCTCTTTATTAAAAATAATGTTATTGTTTGTAAATTGTAAGGCTTTATTGCAGAAAGTGAAACGTATGTTTTTATTTATAAATAAATTCAAAAGACATGGGTTACGGAAATATATTTGATTAACACAATAAAGTAAATGAATAAATTATTATTTTCTTTTACATATTAATATGAACTCATTAATATTCTGCAATATATTTAACCACGATGATAGATATTATAAGCACATGATGTATAAAACCTGAAAATTCTACCAACCTTGGTTGGTTAATAATTGTTTTATGAAAATATTGACTTCAATAATAAAATCCTACGTGGTTAGATCCGTTTTTGATTATTTTCGAGGACAAGATGTCTCACATCTAAATCATTATCAGTCATTATCTGGAACGTTAATGCTCTCAGATAGAATAGGAAAAATAATTTATTAGTTTGGTCCCGTCATTCTTAGACACATTATAATTTTAATTTAAATATATCTGTATCGAATACGATTACGTCATGTATAGAATGGTTTGTAACCATATGCAAATGAGATCTATTTCATTTTTGTTTAGATTAAACCGTAGGTAATAACAAAACATGATAGCAACTAAAAGCCAAGATATTATTATTTTTTAATGTTTTATTTTAAAATGCCTTCCACTATACTGTGTTTAACGTGGCTTGTATTAGAATAAATTCAAGTATTTAGTGTCTTACTTTATAATGAGGGCTATATAATATTATTAATAATCATCTACTAATGATTGTCTGATATTAATAATTATACTGTGATCTCACGTAATGTGTTGATCAATGTGTATAGGAATTATTACACTGTTTTGTAAAGTCTTATGTAAATCTGTGAGAAACTGTTGTAGTTGTGTAACGAATATAAATATATATATATATATATATAATATATATTGTTATTATTATTATTATTATTAGTAGTAGTAGTAGTAGCATTGGAGACGACATCTTTCAAATCCCAAGAGAATTAATAAACAGCATTGCTTTTGCGTAAGAGATACATTTTAGGTCAGTCATTTTAGTAATGATGAGTATCCCCACATTCACTCGATCGGAATGTGATTCAAGGTTGAGTCAAGAGTGTGAGAGGAATTAAGGACAAAATCATTGTTCAAGCCACTCAATGCTCACCTCACCCATAGATGCCACAGGCGCCAGATAATGATCCTCATCCAATCTCGATGAAGAGTTATTGCTTGGGGGGGGGATTCGATCCTGGGACTTGAGAATATCAAACTAAAATTGAACCACCCAGATCGGTTGGGCCAGGTAAATAATGATTAGCTGTTTTTCTTTTTCTAAATAAAAATAATAAATGATCAATTGTAAGTATTTATTAGAATAATTATGTACCTACCACATATATATTGATAAGCATTTTCCTCTTGATTATGTTGACGAAGCATCTGGTAAAAATAGAATTAATTAAGAATATTTGTTTTTGCTTATATCAGAATTGTCGTTTGTCTTATTTTTTTATACACTTTTGAAAATCTAATTTTCTTTGTTTATCAACGACATTTTTGGAAAAGTATAATTTAATAACTGCCTTCTTTTGTTATTCTGTTTTTTAGAAAAAGTAACGCGTGCGACAAAGAAATTAGTTCAGTTGATCATATAAAACAACTATATTATATATTTGAGTATATTCGCTTTGATAATTAAGACAAAAATATAATAGTGTTTTCTTATATAATGGTGTAGTAAGACAATGACTTTTAGGATCTACTAAAACATCAAGCATAAACATGCTATTATTAATGCTAAGTTTAATATAAATATGTCCTTACTCTATCGAACATAATAAATTTGGCTAAATTCTGAAAAAATTATTTTCGTAGTGATCACATAGAAATTATTAAAAAAAACGTTTGAGAGGCGACACTATAACTACGTCATCAGTCTGTGTATAAATCTTACCACGGCGGTCATAGAAATGGTATTTGAGTGCTAGGGGATAGGTTATCTTGTGAGACAATGGTAGCGCTGTGTTTGGTAAAAAAAACCAAAAAAAAAAACCCAAAAAACGGAAACATTTTGTTAGAAACAAAGAAACGATTACTGAACTGTTACGTGATACCCGTCCGCCTGTATGGCAGTGAATGCTGGACAATCTGCTCATAGATAAAGAGGAGACTTCAAGCAGCAGAAATGTGGTTCTACAGGAAGATGCTGAGAATACTATCAACCAAACATGTGAGCAACGGCGAGGTTTTAGAGAAAATGGAAATGAAAAGGGCATTTATACTTAACATCAGGAAGAGACAGTTTTGGGAACAGGTAATGAGGAAAAAGTTGATTGAAAAATTTGATACTCACAGAACAGGTAAGCGCGAAAAAAGAAAACAACACATAAAATAGTGAGTTTCAGTAAATGGATAGCGGAACAAGGTTTAAGAGAAATAACAAAAAGACAAAATTTATAAAGAGCTACAAAGGACAGGAAATTGTGAAGAGCCATGATCTATTATGTCCTGAAAGAACACGGCACATAGAAGAAGAAGAAGAGGTTGGTAAGACAGACGTGACCTTCCTAATATGTGTGGTGCCTTGAATTTTGCAACCAAAATATAGTTAGTAAGTTTTTCTCACAGCAGTTATCATAATTCACTTTTGAAATGCAAAGGTTATCGGCTTTGTTCAGACATTCACGGGGAATTTTTCACAGGTTAGTTAAATGTTCGAAAACTTGAGTGGAAAGGAGAATAATAATTAGTTTATTAGGTGCATAATAATTAATCTGGCAAGGATAACAATTTTGATGAAATATTCATATAACTCTAGTACAGTATCTTGAAATTGAGAGCTAATCAACAATTTTGAATATGATTTTTATTTCCAGTGCCCAAAAATTAGCTAAGATTGGCTATTTTTATTTTTGCTGCTTTCATGTTGTAGACCAGTGTATTAGGATGTGGGGGCAAAGAATATATACAGAGCATAGTTAATTAGAAGATCAGTTCATTCCACTACTTTGGTATTTTCAGGCGATTTCGGTCAATTGACTTCTTAACGCTTTATTTTTATTAAATTTATGAACGCTGTATTTAAAAAAAAATGAATGAATGAATAAGCGCATAACGTGAGATGTGGTAGAAGGTGAGGAGGAAGAGGGTAAAAGCAATTGTATTGTCAATGTATCGGTGGGGTGGGGGGGTAAATGAAATATACATACTTTCTTTTCATCCTACTTCATATGAACTCAAAAGGAACTTTTTAATATGTATACAAGGGATCAAAATTTCCGATCTCTGATTCAAGAGTTTTTGGTCTGGAAATGTTATTATAGCTAATTTTTCTTGTTGAAAAAAGTTACAGATGTTGCTATGATTGTTGTAAGGTTTTCCTTTTTAAAAATAAAAAAATTAAAAAAAGAAAATCCTTCGTTTTGATTCCATGTTAAAACTTGTTACCTTCAAAATAAGTTATCAATATGTTTAATAAATATAGATATTATAAGTTGAAATTCAAACAAGACGTTACTCATATAAATCTAGTAGCCTGCTAACTATTGCAAATGACGTTCCCATTTTTTAATTGTCTGATACAAAGACATAGAGCTCCAAGTGAAAATACATAAATAACATCCCTGAGACTAACTTGAAAATAATCACTCTAAGGTATGCGTCTTAGTTAATGTGACACAATAATACTATCAAGGAACTGCCAATGAAATTCGAACTCAGAAAGAATAATTCGTAAGACGATATTTCAAGTACAGGGGGCAAGGAATAAATTGTCATATAAATTACGCAAAAATTAAAATAACACTGACATTTCATTTTAACAGATATATTTACCAAAATTACACAAAAATATCTTGAAATACTAAAGACTAAATTTATACAATAAAATCGCCATGGGCTTCAACCATGTCCTCCAGATGATTTCGGAATCTCCTGCAACTCTCCTGGGCGGTCTCCTTGTTTAAGTTGGTGAATGTTACCATAATCCTTGCCTTCAGTTTATCTTTGGTGTTACAAGGAGTTTTTTTGATCTCTCACTTAACTGCCCTCCGCACATAATAATCAAGCGTGTTGCAGTCTGGGGAGTTACGTGGCCAGATGTAAGGAGTGATGTGTTTACAGAAATTGTCTTACAGCTATGATTGGGTTTTCCTGCTTGTGTGGCATGGTGCAGGATACTGTTGCCAGACATAGGGTCTTCCAGTATATACCCTCTTGACCAAAGGCATCACTTGATGTAGGTCTACGTGTTGAGTCTGATGTCCCGTGGGAAGATGAATGGAGGTATAACGTCGCCATCACCAGTGATCACTCCAAACATCTTCGTAATCACCATTAGACTCATCCAACTCTTTCCGAATCTTCTGCACTGTCTTGAGATTGGCACACAAACACTCAGAAACGTTCGTATTGGAGTTTCCGGTGCAAATGCCTAGCAGTACAGCATGTCATTTCCAAATTTCCGGCGGAGTGAATTGCGTCATGGTGCTCATTTTCACACAGACGGTGCCCAATTACTACAACTGTTCAGTCGATAAAATCAAAACAGAACAACGCGCATGCGTGAAATTGAAAATATAAAATGGCGACAATTTACCCATGTAATTGCTTTATGGCATGTACCAAAGAAAATATTAAATAAACATAATTCAGTCACACACAAAACTGAGACTAGATTGTTAATCATCACCTTACATTAGATCTCGAAAAATATATTTACCTAATCTCATGAGTGGTGTAAAGTTAAAATGGACGAGCCGAGTTCAAATTCAGGCCTAGTCTGTTACACAAATACTGTTTGGAAAGTCATGAAATCGTCTTTCTCCACCAGCTATGGGATAAATAGAACGATAGAAAGGATTCCCTAATCTATAGGGGGTCAACTTGTTTAAAAGAAGGAAAAATCTGACATCTAATGACGATGTAGAAAGAACTGAGAAACCTAACGATTACCTTTCACAAGAATGTATGGCCAGACTCCGACAATCAAGAATAGAAATCTGGGGCGAGACATGATCGCCTACGTCATGAAAGCGTAATTTAATCTGATACAAAACTACAAAACATGGACAACTGACTTCCTACTAACTTTTTTAAAATGCCCAGAAAGCAGTGTTTTGGGCCCAGACAGTTGTGTAAGATTTATGGCGTTGACGTACTATTTGTGAATGGCACATTCGTAGATCTTTAACGTACGGTTTTGGTTTTAATTTACTGTCTTACAAAGGTGTAACATTCCTCAAGAATTATAATACAAAAGATGTGCTGCTCGTGAACTTCACATAGTGAGACTGATCTCTCCCTTTTCTCTTTCACTCTCTCTTTTTTCTCTCTCTCTGTATATATATATATATATATATATATATATATATATATATATATATATATATATACGTGTGTGTAGATAATACTAAAATACTATATAGCACTACTTGTAAAAAATAATTTACTTGAAGCTGTTATAATATGAAATACATAATACACTATAAACACAATATATTTCGTTAAAGTGGAAGGCGTTTTAAAATTTAATAATATGTATTTCCTTCGGTGCTGATAAGTTGTGTGAGCTAGAACGTTTTAACAAATAAATACTTATTATTTATATATAGCTAGAAAGACTTCTGCTCCTGATCTCAATGGTATTCGAGATATAAATGTGACAAAAATACAGCATTTCAGAAAAACAAGTAAACAAAATGAAACGTAATATTTCTTTAATGGTCGAAAAGCATTAGGAAAATTCGGACATTTTCTTTTAATAAATTTGATGTGCGACACCTTATACTCAGACTAAAAAATGTAATTTAAATAAAATATACCTAGTTGATCGATTTCGGGAATAAGATCATATAAATAGGAGGACTTGCTGTTGACACGGTTATTTGTATGAACTATATTTTAATCATATTATATATATATATATATATATATATATATATATATATATATATATATATATATATATATATATATATATAATTAAAAATATAGTTGATACATATTATGATTATATATATATATATATATAATATGATTAAAAATATAGTTCATACAAATGATATACACTGGGTCCACGACAAATAATTTTAAAGATAGATGGAGGCAGCATAAGTGCTCTTTCAATAATATAACTAAAAGAAATCAGACTTCCCTATCTAAATATTTTTGGCATCTGAAGGAAACAAATAGAACACCTAAAGTTATTTGGAAAATTATAAACAGGGCTAGAACATGTAAAACTTGGGATGACCCATGCCCTTTGTGCCTCCATGAGAAATTGCACATTATTAAGCTTCTAAATAATAATAATCTATTAAACTATAGACATGAGTTAACGGTTTTTTGTCGACATCATCAGATTCATGGTTTGAATAATTAGCTAAAAACAAGCATACAATATAATAACTTTTATAATCCATAGCCCAAATAAATAGTTTAAATACCCTACAAAAAAGATAACCCTTTATGAAGTCGTCAAAAAACAAACGTTACGGCAATTTTTTTTTATATGCACAAATCCCATTCATAAAAAAATAAAATAAAAAAATAAATAAATCTCCATAGACACGCAAACCAGACTAGAGTTATACTTCTTCCGTTTCAAATTTAGACACCCCCACCTTTCCCTGACTTGACATCTATGAAAGTTACTCTATACTGATACTTATTATTAACACTCAACACACGCCTACCCAATTTAAACAATTCGCCCTAGCTGTTACCATGGAAATTTTGGTTTCAATTATTAAAACACGTAAATTTCAGAAATACGTTATTCCAAAAAAAAAAAAAAAATTCGCTTGATGATGGAACAGAGCTTACTTTAACTTAATTTAATTCAAATAATTATATTGAATTTTTCGGCTCTTGTTTTGAAACATGAGACCTCTTATGTCGCGAGTTGGAATCATATTTTTTAAATAACTATATATATATATATATATATATATATATATATATATATATATATATATATATAAACATTTTGAGAAGTCCACGGTTATCTAGCAATCTCTGCGTGAGGGACGTAGAAATGGTCAGGTTGGTGTCTGAGGGCGGCGTAAAATCACCGGGAGAGTTGTCCCACTCAGACTTTGTCAAAGCAGATATCTAGAAGTAAAACTCTAATATAACACATGTGATGTCTGTTGCCTCTAATGATGTAGACTTGTTCTTTTTGGGGGGTCAAGGTAGGAGTCGCTCAGAGAGTGGGATTGGTTTCGTGCAAAACCTTTCCCCACTTCGTGCATAGGCATTGCTTGAAGACTTAGGACTGTTGCCGGAGATGTTCTTGTCTGTCACACCTGTGCCAAAGAATGCATGTCGAGTTTGAAGCCATCATATATATATATATATATATATATATATATATATATATATATATATATATATATATATATATATATATATATATATATATATATATATATATATATATATATATATATATATATGTGTGTGTGTGTGTGTTTCATTAAAACGACTGACAAGTTACTGCGGTTGAGTTTTATTTAATTTTTCTTGTGTTTAATTAATTTTCTTCTTTTCTGGACGTAATTATGTAGAAATTCTTCTAATGTATTTTATTTCAGTATACTTTTATCCACTATCAATGATGATATTATTTTTACTTTTAACTGCATGTATGGATTGTTTTAAGTATATTCCTAGAGTTTTAGGAATGTAGCCGTTATCAAAGTTGATAATATTGAGTATTGATTTATTCTTTTTTTTTTACTAATAATGCTTTCATTATTTTTAGTCATTTTTTACAGGAACACAATAAAAATTAAATTAAAAACTAAACCGTAGCATCTTGTCAGTCGTTTTTGATAAAATTGTATATATATATATATATATATATATATATATATATATATATATTAATGATATGATAAAAATATAGATTTAAGATATGCTATATTTATGAGTAAAATTGCTCAATATCAGAGATATAGCGTATGCAAATAAATCGTTTCCACAACAAGTTCTCATTCCTATATGATTTAGCTTTTTTCCTCCTTTCTTGATTGGTTTGCTATTGTAAATTTTCCGGTTTCCATTATTGACCGCACTTTAGTTTGTTAAGGTAAGGTACGTTTCTTAATTCTTTTTTCCTTCTTTTTTATTCTCGTTTATTCTGTTTACACACGCACGCACGCACACGACGATGATTTTTTCTGCAAAGGGCGGCGCAGGATCGAGTCCCGTCGGAGAGAAATGTTCTATAATAATTCCTTGAATATTCTGGCCGTGAAACTAATAAAGTACTGTTTTAAAATTAAGAGGAATGTCTATTCAAATATGGGTATCCACTAAAAACGTATAATTGATAAAAATATTTAGGATTAATGAATAAAATTTCATTAATTTTTTTAGAAAGTAGATGTGATTAGAAATTGCATAAAGTTTTGTTAAGTAACATGTTAATCTACGAGGAAGTATGGTGGGAACTGTGTGATGGAGATAAAATTATTTACAGCAATCAGAAAAAAAGTATTGCAGCGTGGCGTGATCGTGATGAAGTATTTGTCAAAAAATTCTATTTGATATATTTAAGCTAAATGAGATTATGCTGAATTAATCTTTTAAGTGGGGAGAGTTTGACAGCTTAGATTATCCCCATCCTAGAATATAGTTGGGTATACTTCGGTCTAGTCCAGAATAACCAACCAGGGTATAATTGGGACTAACGTACTTCATCCCAAGTATAGAAGAGCCGGGTCAGTTCTTGTCCATTTTTACTATTTTTCTTAACTAGAATGTTACGGGATCGTTATATTCTATCCTTAACTCAACTTATTCTTCAGCTATGAAAAAGCCTAACCCAGAATACCCCTGAGTACTCAAGGTTGTTACCCCGGTTTTGAATATAAGAATATTGCCATTCGAGATTCTGATTTTTATTACGACACATGCAGTGATTAGAAACACCCAACTGTCCCAACCTTAAAGCAGTTTACGAGTTTGTCTTTGAACTATAATCTTAGTATTGATCTATCATAAAAAAGATGCTTATAAATTCTAGATAGTTATTTCTACAGAACACACATAAAAGGTTTTCGTTACATTTTGTCAAAAGAGTGTTAAATCAAATGGAAATTACTCTGATTACAACCATGTATTTTAGACAAATGCTTCTACACAATTCTTTTAAACCTTAAACCTCTCAAATCTTCAAAACAGAAATATGCATGTTGTATTTAACTTCAGACTTTCGATATTTTAACCACTTCGTCAGCATCTAGAGCATTGGCTTTTATATGATTTTCTTGTGGACTTCAATGGGATTAACTTTTGTTCTTTGCAGACTTCCTGCCGCCATTCCCCCTCTTAGGTGCGATACGAACGCAAAAGGAAGCGCAATTTTGATTTTTGAAAAGGAGTCTCTATCATTCACCGCCATTTTTTTCTGACATTTTAACGATCAAGCGATCATCTTTGTATTTGGCGCCAACAAAGCAAATGAATAAATATGTAAGATAAAGAAAATAAACAAAAACCTGCAGTGTCCAAATATTTAGCTGAATATCTGCAGGATATGAGGCCAATTTGAGACACTTCAGAAGAATGATCTTGTCACAAAAGATGATTTGAAAACAGATTGCAAGAAGCAGGTGATCTAACAATAGTTTATCAATATGGGATATTTTAGTTTTGTTCTTTTGATTTTTACAGAAATCTTTCTCCATTTATTGGAGACACGCAGCTCTATGCTCGTGAGATAATCAACGTGTGTAACCGATTATCGAGTAGAGGAACAGACAGACCTTAGTCTAGACAGCTTTAACCTTTAATCTACGATATTAATAAAGGAGAAGAAAATACGGTTTTTATGGGAGATTTTTGACAGTCGGAAAAACTGCATTTCAGTCGGAGTAGTTAGAAAAGAAAAAAAAATAATTGTAAGGGCGGCTGTGTTCCACATTTTGGGATTGGCGATATTGAACGTATTATGTGCGCGTGGCATAGTGGTTAATCAGCGCAGAAATTAGAGTAGACATCGCGATTTCAAGTTCCGACCGAGTCCATTATGTTCACTTTCATATAAATGCACTTATGAAAGGTATCAACTCACAGTTATGGTTTAACTAGCAATGCAGGCCAGGTAACCAGTCTAGGAGACGGATAACTCTGATTTCAAAACTGTAGAACATAGGGCAGGTAACCCCATCCTCTGAAGGCCTTCTTGTTACGGAAACCACAGCAGCAACATGGCATAGTGTAGCTGTAGCTTTATAGACAGGAAATTTATCTTGAGTAGAATATGTTAAAGGATGAGAACTTCACGTTCCTGTCGAGTATACTGTTACCCGAACGATTTTCTCAAATACTGTGTATTATTTTATGTGGAAATGTTACAAGGGACGTTTGTTGATTTGAATTTTATGCTTTGTACATTGATGCATTTTGTTTCGTGGAAAAACGTAAAGTTTTTATCGTTCTTAAATTTTTTTTCCAGAAAAATCCTGTAATGTGTTGTATTTAGTGTTTGTTGTCACGATTATCGACAATAACATTTTCAGCTTTGTTGAATTTTTACGTTTTAAACGGGATTGGATTTCTATTACTGATTCCGTTTTCTGTTTAAAAACTCTTTCTTCTTTGAATCTTAATTGCAATTGTTGCAGAAATTTGCGCGCCTTCGCCCCAGATCTGTGTTCCCGAAGGATTGATAATTTTCACTTACCTGTACAAATGTATGGAGTTTCTCAGTACTCTGTAAATTACATTAATTTATTTACAAATAGGTTACTTTTAACCAGTAATGTTTTCTCTTCAAGGGCCATCTTTCGTAATTAAATTGATTTTTTTTTATTCACATAAATGTTTTCATATTTTTTAAATTTTTTTTTTTAATTTTGACATGACTATTTCGAAATTTCTTCAGGTGGAATGTTTTTCTTTCTAAATACCATTCTTAATAACTTCTATTCACACAATCACAGCTGTATATTGTCAACTTCAGTGTTTCTCGTCATGGTAATTCTCACTGCAATATTAATTTTATTGACACCATCCGTTTTTGTCATCAGGTGTGACACAATGAAAGCTTGACATTGCTTTTCCCTTTGTGGTCTATGTGACAGAGCAGGGACAGAACGATGAAAGAAAGTGATAATAATATTGATGATGATGATGATGATGATGATGATGATGATGATGATGATGATGTCGAAGGACCTGACAGACATGAAATGGCGATAATGTTTTCTGGAATTGCCGATTTTCTGCAATACGCGTGACCATAATGCTGTTATAGTTTCTATTTGTTATTATTGTAGAAGTGAAGAGAAGGAAGAAATATTGTAGCAGAAGTGATTATGATGATGTTTGAACACATCATCATCATCATCAATATTATTATCACTTTCTTTCTTTTAGATCCTCATCAAGTCATACCATCCCAGAACGAGAACTCCTTTCTCGTAGTATTTGCAGTGCCAAGCAACGCAGACTTCTTAAGCTATGTAATTGTAGTTTTTAATTCTGATTATTGCATGTCTCAATATAAGCATCTACGTTCGGATGTATAGACTCCAACGCCATTCAATGATATATAAGACAATATGGGGCCTGGAAAATTCAATTCGAAGGTCGATGGATTTCTTTTGCTTGTCAGTTTCTTTCGTCTTGATTATTATTGCCACTAGGACAGTCACACCAGTGAGGTGGCATTTTGTTGTTTCTTTGTCAAGGATAGTGCGATCTAGTTCGCTGGCCTTAAAGACGCGAACTGTAGAGATGTTGAAATCTCACAAAATGATAACTTGGCCGTTCTCAGTCACCTTCTCTGGCTTGAAGAAGTACCATTTCTCATCGACTTCATTATTATTATTATTATTGTTGTTATTATTATCATTATTATTAAATGTTCATGTATATGTGATATTTCATGCATATAATTGTTTCTATTAGATTTCTGGCAAATATCCTTAATAATAGTAAGGCTAATAATTTCTTCGTACCGTCTCAAATCCTTTTCCGATTTTTATTACATCCATTTCCGATTCTTGTGATTTTGTCACTTCTTCCAAATAAGCCCTGAAAACGTTTATTTTCTCGATGTCAGACTACACAGTTTTCTCAGTTTCTGAATAATTATTCACTTACTTTCTTTTTCAGCTTGTCGTCTATATAGACAAAACTAGATCTATGATTCGGCAAAGCTTCTTTTCATTGCTCACGATGATCAAGTGTTTTTTGTTTTTTTTTCAGGTGAATGATGAAGTCTGTCTCAAGCTTAAATTTTCAGAGTATTTTATTCTTTTTTTCAACGATAACCTCTGGTTGTGCTGCTGACATAGTCGATTAAATAGTTCTAATTCAATGACTATTCCTACTCTACCATGCTTATTTTCATATTTCTTTTCAGCTAACTTGCTGTAGTCACTGATAAAGGATTTTACTGTCTTACTTTTATCTCCACTGACACAATATTTACTGTTTTTCTGTATATTTTTTATATATTCTCTTTGAACTAATTTCTTCTGATATATCTCTTCTGACTTGTAACAAGAGATACTGTTTCTCCTTTTAGCTGTCATCTCTTCGTGCATGTTCTCGATTGTTGGTCTTGCATGTCTTCTGCGTCTTAAATTCTTTATGGGGAGTTGTCTTTTGTCTCCTTGTTACATTTATTACCATTTCAGAATTCTCTCTTGTACTGTTTCCAGTTCTTTTACTTCATATTCTCGTCACATGTGTTTTTCACTTCCAACTCCTCCACTTCCTTTTTAATGTACAGTCTGCCAGTATCGCAGGGAAGAATCCCTTACCTAACTCCATTCATCACCACCATCTTAAAAGACATTTATCAGAAACCTAGTGATAGAGTACTGAACCACTACGTGATATATGTCCTCCTTTACAGCGAATGTTGAACGGTCTCCTCAAAGATGAAGAAGAGACTCAAGGCAACAGAGGTATGTATCTACAGAAGGTTGCTAAGGATACATGGACAGAACATTTGAGCAACGATGAGGTTTTGGAGAGGGTGCAAACAAGGACGAAGCTTATACTTAAAATCAGGTAGAGGTAGCTGAAATTTCTGGGACACGAAATGAGAAAAGAGGGCTTGGAGAATCTGATACTCACAGGGCGGATAACGGAAAAGCGATACAAGGGAAAGCAGCGCCTGGCATACTTAGCGGTCTTAAGCAAGTGCATGACAGAACATGGTTTGGGAGAGTTAGCAAAAGAACAAAACATATTGAGAACTACAAGGGATAGGAGGAAGTGGAGAGCCATGATCGCCTACGTCCTGAATGGACACGGCACATAAAAGAAGAAAGAATTGAAGAGTGCATTAGAAACGGTGTTCGTTCTATTTCCATGTGCATAAGTACAAAACAATCATATACAAGCTCGTCTGGACTGCTCCCTTACGTCACCAAACACATTTCCGATGTTGTAACTATTACACCAGTTCAAACAACTTATACGCCTAAACATATATTGTGATGTATCGTTTTCAGAACCAAAGAACGATATTGTTTGTTAATGGAGATCAAAACTTTGTAAGAATTAGCTGTATTCTACTTTCATTGATAAAGGAAGATCAGTAGTTGATTGGAGATGTTGAAAGTGAGTATGCAGAAAATATAAAAGTCATTTCAAAAATAAGATACACTTGTAAATTATCTACCATTCTGACGAAATGTTGGCAAGGTTGGTTGGAGAGGCAGTGTAAAGAGAAAAAAGACTTAAAATTTAAATTCTGCCGGTCGTAAAACCCATTAACCCTCTTCTCTGGCGAAGAGAACGTATGTCGCCTCACCCGGAAGCTGAACACAGCGCTTTGCTTAGTTTGTTTTCCGTGTTGATAATCTTTCGCACCTTCAAAATCTGATTGATTTTTGCATTAAAACAACAACAACAACAACAACAAAAAGAAAAGAAAAAAAAAAGGTCAGCTGGAAAGAAAAATAAAATAAATGGGCGAAAGCAAGAAATGTAAAATTAAGAAAAAATGACACGAAAAAAACACACAATGTACGTTTGGAATTAACCAAAGTGTAGATAAGTAAATAAAAGAAAACTGATGCCTTTTTTTTCACTGTTTAAAAAAAAAAACTCACTTTTCTGGCTTGTAAAGGAAAGACGGAAGAAAAGAATAAGCAAATCATTTCTAAAAAATGTTCTAATCAATGCTGACAGGTTGATGGCGAAGAGACGCTCAGTCACTTCGCCTAAAACAATGGGAACAGGAAAAAGTGGAAAGGGGAAAACGAAGCGAATAAAGAAATGCTTGACAAAACGAAACGAAAAAAATTGTCATGGAACGAAAGTTGAACAAAAACAGAAGTCAACTCAAAAGAAAACGTACCGACAAGGAAGATATGAGGGAATAAAAACAAAAGAAAAACGTATTTTTATGCGTGCCTATGATTCAATTCCTCAATGAATATGTGAAAGAAGCGAGGAACAACCAGAATAGGTTGACAAGTACAACTGAAGCTATCTATATGTGTGTGTGCGTGCAGAAAAATGAAGATGCTATATATATATATATATATATATATATATATATATATATATATATATATATATATATATGTGTGTGTGTGTATGTGTGTGTGTGTGTGTGTATGTGTATGTGCTCTTGTGCGTGTGCGCGCACTCTGAAAAACCAGGACTGAGCTCGTCTCTTCCCCGAAGTGTTTATTTTGGAATTGTTCAGACACACACACACACACACACACACACACACACACACACACACACACACGCACACACACACACACCGACGCACATATGCGCAAGCGCGTACACGCAAACACATATAAATGGTGGGATGGGTAAATTGTAGCCATTATATATAATTAATTTCGCTCATGTGCGTTGTTTGTTTTTTGATTTTGTCGACTGCATAGTATAGTTGGCTCAGTTGGGTACTGTCGCTGAAAAAAAGTTTACCATGACGCAATTTACTCTGCCATAAATTTGGAAACGGCTTGTATGCGAAAAGCATTTGCGCCGAAAGTTCTAATACGAACATTTCAGAATGTTTGGGTGTCAATCTGAGGACAGCGCAGAGGATTCTGAAAAAGTTGGATGAATCTAATGGTGATTACGAAGGTATTTGGAGTGATCACTAGTGATGGTGACGTTATGCCTCCATTCATCTTACCACAGGGCCTCAGACACAACACGGAGGCCTACATCAAGTGCCTTGAGGAGGTACTGCTGCTTTGGGCCAAGAGAGTGGCTGCTAGAAGACTCTATTTCTGGTAGCAGGATTCTGCACCATGCCACACAAGCAGGAGAACCCAGTAAAATATTTTGCAGAGTAGCCTTCATAATTTTGTTTCACTAGGTGAATATTGTGCTACAGAAAAAAAAATGCAGCTATTATCTATTTTATGCCTACGTAGATGGCACGTCCCTGATAAATACACACACACACACACACACACGCACACACACATATATATATATATATATATATATATATATATATATATATATACAAGAAAATATATGAATGTGTTGTGTGTGTGTGCGGGGGTTTGATGTATATAAATTGTAAGCGACATATCAGCGGAAGTAAACAGAAAACACGCATATTCATTGAAGTGTCTTTCGCATTTGATGGAGAGACAAAGAAAGAAAGATGAAGAGAATTGTTTTCAATGGTGAATAGTGAAGCAAATCGTGTCGCTAAACCAATATTACTTGAATTTTGTCGAAATATTCAATTTAATCATCGATGTTTCTTATGGGTTGGGCCTGTCGTTGAAGAAGCATGGCAGATTCATCGGAATCAGACGTGTAGTTCTGGATAAACTTTCTTTTGCAATTGCTTGAGGATGTTTTATAAGCAACAGACGGTGTGTCTCACCGTGGAGCATAGCTTTGTAAATACTAGTAAAACATTACAAACATAGTTAGTGGTGGATTCGCCATGAAATAACCTGTCTTCGTTGCCTTTGATAGACATAGTAAAAATCAATAAAATATAGAGAAATACTGACAGACTGAAGTGTATATATATATATATATATATATATATATATATATAATACAGATAGATAGATAGATAGATAGATAGATAGATAGATAGATAATGATCAAGCTTAGATAGATAGATAGATAGATAGATAGATAGATAGATAGATAGATAGATAGATAGATAGATAGATAGATTTCGGTTCCAAATTCTAAGATGGCTACCAAGTACGAAAATCAAGATCTGGTGAAGGCCGGTGGGTAGTGCCGCCGAATCGATAAGAATATATCACCCAAGATGGTCCCACTAGCAAATCATATAATATTCATCTCAAACAGTCCGATAAAAATTAGAATATGGAAAAAGAAATCAATATCTGATTGCTTCATATCGATCTTCTGCATGATGGGCAGAATTATTTGATATATGACCTTTATTAATGAACAACATTTTTCTCATCAACAATTTCTTATTGAACAGCGATTAGCTTTACAGGATAGAGTGTTTGTAATAAACCATTTTTGAAAGTTTCCACCAGAAAATTTCAATGAGATTGAGATCAGTGTTGTTTTCTGGATATATGTTGGAATTTTCAACTGAGAAAAGTGTTCAAATTTCAATATGCATCAGCGCACTGACTGTTGAAGTATAGATTGCTATCATCCAAGGCCATTTAAATGACGTGTCACCTCATTATCATAAAAGAGTTGATAAATTTACGATCTTTCTTTAAACCAGTGTTTCCCAACCGCAAGAGGTCGCTAGGGGTTTCACAGGTTTTAGTGGAGCAAATTTCACTATTGTAAATCAGCTTTGAAAATATCATTTCCTTGATCCATATATTTGTTCATAGGACATTGCACTTTGATTTATCTTATGCCATGTCAACATTGTCAATAAAGGAAAAGTTATGTTAATAGATGCCTGCTTTCGATCTGTTTTATAAATATGTGATAGTTGTTATTTATGTTTATATTTTTGTGTTTACAAATTTTTTGTGAACGAAATCTTCGGTGTGAGCTCTCATAAACGAGCAATTTGTTTTCATTACCAATAAATTTGACGAAAGAGAGAGTCATTTTTATCCTTAAACCAGTTATCCGAAAAATATATTATGTTTACCACTTGAACTCCGATAAAAAATATAAAAGAAAATAGATATTAATAAGCGTATGAAATAATATTTATGCAACTGTTCCCTGAGACATGAATAATATTTTAAGGGTCCCACAAAAGCACTTCTCTAGATTGTCATCTTTTTTTTTTGTTTTATCGGAACGACACAAGACAAAACTTCCAACATGATTACCTTGGTCAAGGCAAGCAAAGGTGATACATTATTGAATATTACTTGAGTAAATAGCAGGACACACCAGGTTCTATAGCCTTGGATGGCAACTGGTATCGAAGGATACATGATCGCCTAAGCGTGTATCATGCATGACACATAACTGACTGACTTTCATTCAATCATCCACATTTCAGGATTGTTTCTCTGTTACCCATCTTAACCATGTTTTCTTCTGTGTTTGCTTGTTATATCTATATATGTCGGCATAAGTTGTTCTATTGTCTATAAATTTAAATGTCTGTGCGAGGCTATCTATGTCGGAAGAACCAATCAGGGACAAGATACCCGGATTGGTTAACTCGTTCCCTCGAATATAAGACAGGTTACTTGTAATCGTCGTAATCGTCGTATGCATGATACCCAGTCTGTGCATGATTCTGCTATCGGCTAACACTTGCTGGATAATCCAGATTGTACAGCAGGATAGAGGAACGATTCGTTCACTGCCTTATGCAGAGCGCAGTCCGCTCAACAGTTTCGTTTATTTGAAGCGGTTTACATTAAGTTACATCAACCGTTTCCGTGCGGACAGAAAGAGCATTTTGTTCGCTCTCTCGGTCTTTTTGGGGGCACATGAGTGAAGTTTTATACTCACTGGGAACCATTTATAATAGGCTATTGCCCATTTTCTTTTTTTTTCTTTTCTCCCCTCGCCTTATTAATAAATTTGTATTTTATTAGTCATTCCTTTTTTTCTCCTCCTTAGAGTGCGAGTTGTGTTTTCTTTTATCAATCAACATTACCAACGCATTCTCCTTCTGACGTGTTGGCCGAAAGAGATCTCTAAAGAACGAATGCCTTACTGCATTTTTAAATCTATGTATACATTCTGTGGCATCAGATTTCTGTTCAAATAATATATATAATCTTAATTCTATGACAGTATAAAGCGAGCAAAAGGAATGAGTTTCATATTTGATGCTAGCCTTATCTTGATATTTTCAATTTCCTAAATAAAACGTGTCTTCCTTTCATCGATCTGAGGCGTGTTACGAAATGCCTCAAACAAGCAATGAAAATGACATTCACTTGAAACATAATTAACCAATCGATTTTGCAAATATTTAAAAAAACAAAAAAAAACAAGTATAACTTTTGATCATAATCCATTTCAATAGTGACTAAAATCTTAACAAAATTTCTAAAACTAGTTGATACTCACATTAATATAAAGTAAGATAGAGAGTGGAAAATATTTTCGAAACAATATAAATAAAGATGTTAGCTCGAATAATTCATTTTCTAATTACAGCATTTTGAGTCAAATTCTTGTATTGGTTTGGTACCAATATTCCAGCTCTTTTCCTTTCATGGAATTCTATCCATATCAAATCATGAGATCTGTAATATATTCAGCAATACTGAGTGACCAAAATGAGTCTTAGCCGTCCTAATCAAAAGTAACATCTCTTATATCCGGTAACATGGCGTAATTAAAGGTAATCCCGGCAACTGTGAATCACATAATCAAACACACGTCTGGAGGTATTGATGTGTCTTTGACCGGCGTGTCTGCCCGGAAATGATGCAGCCATATAATATTAATCTGAAAATAGACTAATTCGGAAATAACGTCGTTGTCCCCCCCTTCAAAATACCCTCCTTGGGATCTCGCACACATATTATAATGTCTTTTCAAACATTCTGTGATATCCATTTAAGAGATCGCCTTCAGTTGCAATGTTTTCATTCTCGTACGAAGTCTGAAATCACCCGGAAGATTTAACATTAAGAACTGATCTCTATTAATCATTCGGGAGACCCCTTTCTGGCTTCCATGAGTATGGCTGATGCTAACCTTCAACAGAATGACTCTTTGCGCATTCTCGGATTAACATTTTCAAATGACATGAAGTGGAAAGAGTGCTAGGTCTGCTGCTGAGAAAGTTGATTCACTGTGTCGTACTAGACAATTTTTCTCTACAAAATCTATCTCATAAGCACTAATACATTCCCCACTGATAAAATAAAAATAAAAATAAAACTACGGCGCCTTCTTTAATGAATTTAATATGAACAATGAGAAGTCGACCAGAGAATTCGAGAGGATTATACTAAATATAATATGTCCTTTTTAATCAGCCAAACATGATTAAAAATCTATATTGCTTATCTATAAGTCTACTGTTCGTCCATACTTAGAACTTTGCTGCCACATATGGTCTGATGCTCCTGCTCTATATTTAGAGATTCTTGATAAAATCCAAAGCAGAATCAGCAATATTATTGGACTTGATCTGGCATTACAGCTTCAGTCATTACAGCTTCCTGGTACCTCTCCTAAAAATACTTTCATGGTAATTGTTCTAATGATATGGTACCTAGACTTCATGAATTTAAGCACAGTACTAGATAGGAGGTTTCATCAATTTAAAGTTGAATTGGATAAATGTAATTGTAAGTTCTGTGTTAACAATTTCTTTTCCCACACTTCTCACTTGTTGAACTCTCTTCTGGTTTTATGCTTTCCAGCCAACTTGGATTTTAAAAAATTAAATATAATGTCAATCGTTATCTACTGCCTCCCTAATTATTCTTCTATTGTTCGTTAATTAATGTTTCTGTTTCCTTATTCTTTTACACTCAATAATCCCTGGTGTCTTAGTGGCATTATTACCTTACCTGAAGTGAAATGTTTAAAAATAGAAAAGTTATGAAAATCCAGAAAAAATATAAACAAAAATCTAGACTGTAAGTTGTGCTAAGATATCTTGCCAAAACCACATAACGAGATGTGAAGAACAGTCTAGAATCTAGACTCTAGGTTAGGGAGTCGGCACTCCGGATTACATCTGGCCCGCGAAGTATTTTTGTCCGGCTCGCCAAATTTACACCTTTACTTTATTCATTTGTGGAACAAGTGTCAGAAATACATCAGTTGGAGTTAATCAACGAATTTTTGAAATCAAAATTTAATTCCGATTTCCCTGCTGACTTCTACAAGAAATATGTTTTGCCCAGCGGAAAATATGAAAACCTATTGAATAATGATGGCATTTTATTTGGAAGTTCATCTGCTTGTGAACAACTTTTTCGAAAATGAAATATACTAAAAGAATAATAATGTTGGGGGCTGGGCACCTAGATGATGTTTTGCTCCTGTCATTGACAACTATTTCATCTGGTGTGGAGAAGTTATCAAACAATAAAAAAATAAGAAGTGTCTCATTAACTAATTCGCCATTTCTGACTGTATTTCGTTTGTAGTATGGAATTTGCACTTTTTATTGTCTTTCTACAGTAAAATAAAGAACCTTATTTAAATAATATAACATTAACTTCATTTTCTTTTCTTTAAACCTCCAGACTAAGGCAGACTTCTGGGCGGAGCGGTCTGAGGTCGAGACAATTTATTATAGTATATTTCATATCATGGCCCTCCTGTGAGACAATGCAAAGTTGTCTGGCCGGATCCCTCCAAATGGTGGCCTACCCCTGGATTCAAAATAGCTAAATACTTTCCGAACGTTGTGTGAAATTTCCAAATTCGTACTGGCAGCAACTGGATTCATTTGATTTCGTGTGTGCTGCTTGCAGAAAGCCTTCCATAACGTGGGTAAGCCTTTCAATGGATGACCCGTCAATTTCGAAGTTTTATCTGACATGTGTTTATGCTGTTATCTCCAAAATCGTTCTTAAGCATTCAAATAGTCTCCATAGATGAATGGTAAAGTGTCAAGCAAAACTAGATGCGTATTCCCTAGAAACAAATTGCATAATACACACGGAATGGCATCTTGAGTATTACAGTTTCAATGTTTTGATTGTTGTGAGTTCAATTCTTGAGTCAAGTAGTGAAAGTCAGAAACAATGGTTAAATAGATAAATCTAACAGAGAACGAATGCCTATTTTGTTTGATCATGAGCCGTTCTATACAACATTTGGATATTTTTTTATTATGCTATTCATCGATCTAAGCTTTCGGCTCATGTCATCAGAATGGTTATATGGACATTACAGTTTTTATGTTTATTTTCTCCTGAAACTATACGATACTTAGAATGGCTCATGATCAAACATACTAGGTTCGTTGTCTGTTATATTAAACAATATATATTTGAATAATGATCTGCTGCTCCTATACACTATACATACATACATACATACATACATACATATATATATATATATATATATATATATATATATATATATATATATATGTATGTATGTATTTATATTTTACTAAATATACATACTATCTGACGCTGTCATCGAGTGCAGATTTTTACGTCATGCATGAAACTCGTTGGTCATGCTACATGTGTCAACTAATATGTATAATTATTAATTAATATATATATATGTTCTGTTTCATTACACCAGCACCATATGTGCGATATGTTGTAATTTATTGACATATATATATATATATATATATGCGTGTGTGTGTGTATTATAGTAGATATTAATTTCCTTTTCTTGGTTTTGTTTTTTCTTTATCATGCTTATAGCTACCATACATTTGATTTTTATAGAAAATATTAACGTTATTGTTTTTCTGTGTGGTCAGTGTTATTATTGATTAAAGAAAAAGTATGATCTGTGAGATGATTTGGAGAATCGTTATTACCTAGCGTTATTTCACGTTGTTAAGTTCTTTTTAAAAAGCAGACGAAAGGAATTCTCGTGCGCTCCCATGATATATATATATATATATATATATATATATATATATAAAGAACAGTAAGATATATATTCCGATTTTCTTATTGATATTTTTATTTTTACAAAATAGTACTCAATGTAAATTTACAGAGCATTAATATTATACATTAACTGATTTAAAATATGGTTATTTCGCTACACAGTTCTAACCATTTTTCAAAAATGGAAGTTAAAAGCTTGTAATTTAATTTTGTATTTAAATTAAAGACATTAGTTCCATTTCATCCTCAAGCGAATTTTGGAGTAACTTATTTTTAAAATTACTGTGTTTTAAAGTCACTGCAAAAATTCATAATTCACGTTTCCAAGGATACAGATAAATCCACTTCCACTAGACAAGGGGTGTTTGCGTGTTCATTATATCTGTATTTTGATGTATCAGTTATTAGTTACGTTTTGGTAGGGGGTAGGGATGTATTTTTCAATGAAATCTGACATCCGTTAAATGCATGTCGTCTGGATTTTTTAAAATTTTATTGTTAACGGCAAAACTTCTTACGGCATTTTTTCTATTTGTATACTTAAAGATTTTTTGCGGGTGTTTAGGCTAGAATACGTTTTATTTAACTACGATTTTTAAAAATATTTTCACTTTTAATTTTTAATATACTATATTTCTTTTTAAAACAAGTAAATGTATTAGAATTACTTACAGTAGTGTAAAACTATTTTCACATCAAGTATAAGTATGTATATTACCAGGTCACAATTTTTAAAAATTATATTTATTTAAGTAAAATTTATGACAACGACGGCAAAAATAGCTAATTCATTTCTCTGATTTAGTAAACTATTATTTTTTATAAACTTAGTAATATATAGTTTCTCATGTAAGTACAAAGGACATGGGTCATTTAAAGGCCTACATCTTCTAGCTTTTCATATTAATTTCATTTTGCTGTAAGTGTTTTTAAGTGCTTGTAGTACATTGAGAGAGGTGTTTAGGTTAGAATACGTTTTATTTAACTACACTTTTAAAAGATGTTTAGGTTAGAATTCGTTTTATTTAACTAAAATTTTAAATACAACTTTAAAATATTTTCACTATCAGCTTTTGGTCAGGTTTTAAAAAGCTGGTTAGAGCAAAACTTCTTTTGGGCGTCCTTGTATATAATTATGTTTGACTCTATCTTTGAAGAAATTGAAAGTGATCATTTATATTTTCATCAGATTGATGAAGAACAGGGATCCCCCGATTAGCGCGGTTAATATGTACATTAAAAGATACTCACTAACCGAAAACGCATTAATCGAATATAATAACTCATAGGAAATAATGTAATTTGTACCTCAAATATTAATCTCATTCACAATTCATTTCTAATTTGCATACTTTTAATTAAAATATAGGTACATATAAGAAGGTTCAATAAAAACGCAATTAATTAATGTTTATTAAACTAATTTTTTATGAAAACTTTATTTAGAGTGATTTGCCGCATGGTATTATTCTCTTCTTCATATAATTAGCGATGCTAAGAAATTGTCCCTTCAAATTTTCCAAACATATCATAATCATTAGTATTTTTACCTGAAAATTTTTTTTGTAATCTTTCCATAATAAATGCATGCATATTTTATATTTTGATATTTTTTAATAAATGTAAATTTCTCTATCTCATTAAATCGTCCATTTTAAAACAAAAATTCAGAAATTTTCTTTTAGTACGTTCAAAATAAACATGAAAAATCTACATATTCAAAAAATTTTAATAGAGAAAAATACTCAAATATCGGTTTATATTATAAAATTTATGCATTTATAATTGCCCTTTTTAAACACTTCTGTAATTAATTAGATAACGTAATATTTGACAGACAAAATACTTAACACATTTTTCATTTTCGAATTTTAGAAAATTTTTAATTAATCGGTAACTATAAAAATCAGTTTTCAATTACTATAGTTAAACTGAAGAATGTTTTTCCGCACTAATCGAGTATCACGTGTGCACTAATCGAATTTTTGTATATACAAATTTTAGTGCACTAATCGAAAACGCATTAATGGAATGCGAATAAATCGAGGGATTACTATGTATGAAAATGAAGCAAATGAAATGTCTCTATTCTTCATTAATATAGCGTAAGGCGAACATATCACATCGTCGAATCATGTTATCAACGTCACGTTGTAAAATGTTGATATAATTTGACTAGGAAAATTATTTATAAAACGAGTTTTTATATTCACGCCCAGCTCCGCTTGCTCACAGGATGGTATGTGGGAGCAGTAGTCAGAGGTTTTGAGAAAAGAAAACCTTGTCCTTTCTTCATCACTCTTTTTGTAAATGGAGTTCATTAGAGTTCGGACTAAATTTGATATTTTTATTTTTTTCAAATTGATTTGAAATATCTGTAAAATGTGAAATGTATTGTGAAAACAAATCACTACAATTTTAGAGGTGTCAATGTTAACTGACATGGATGAATGGAAGCCATCCGAATATTGGAAAACGGTAATCTGCATCAGGATGATTTGTGCCGGGCATCAAAATGCCGCAATCATGGCATCTGCTCAATGCTCTTTGAACCCCGTGAAAACAATAAGACACAAAATGAAGAGCTGCAACGGATTCCGTGGCTTTTAAGAAAGAACACAACAGACGTTCTGTTTGCTTCCGTGCACCAGAATTCAACAACTGCAGGAGGAAGTGATGGAAAACCCAGGTAAGGAGAAAAATGTGTTGAAATTTTCACCATGTAGCTGGTGAACCTTCGCAATCAGTCATACAGGATGTTTAAAGTTTAACAGAAAAGGCACGATAAAACCATCTGACAAAGTCAAAAAAACTCCTGAACAAAGTGAAACATCCTGTTCAACGAGGGACAATGTAGTTCTTCTCCAATGAAAAGAACTTTTTCCAGGACCAGCTGCAAACACCCAGAAGAACAGATGACGACAATCCATATGACGTTCCTCGCGTCATGAAGACCAAGTTTCCGAAACTGAGATAGTTTGGGCGTGTGTCTCCGATTCATATCTTTGAACAACTTCTCAATTTGGACATCTCTGTGGAGTTGCTGTACTGCGTGGTCAATCCTTGGTTGGAGAGGGTGGCTGCTGACGACTATATATGTGTCAGCAAGATTCAGGTCCCTGCTACATTATTATGTGCGGGGTGCGGTTGAGAAAGAGACCATCTGCATTGCCAGCTGATCTAAATGATTAAAGAGGCGTTTAAGGATTTCCTTAGGGACACCGTGAAGGCCGCATGAGCTAGAGTCTTTCCGTCGGATCAAGGCCATGATAGATACTGAGGGTGGCTTCTCTGAGTGAATTGTCTTTTGATTATTGTAACCTGTATACCACTTTGTTTTTCTTTTGAAAAGCTGCCATATTTTAGCTCGAACACGCTGTATTATATTTGATACCTAACATCATTTTCCATTTTTCTCTGAATTTCATTGAGCATTCCCCACCTTTCAGCTCAGTATTGAATTTGTTATGGGATCTTACCCATAATAATGGACTATTCCATACTTAATAAATACTGCGCCTCAGGAGTAGGCAAGGACGTCAGTAGTTCAAGTTTTGAACCGACTGCACGGTTGTACTCTCTTCCTACGGGCGAGAGGAACCCGAAGGAGGCTACGCCGAAGGGCGTAGTCTCCTTCGGGGAGGTAAAACCGGCCCTGAACCCGTTTATACGGGTTCAAATGGGCTATTTTTTGGCCGAGCCTAATGGCTCGGGAATTGCCCACGTTAAAAAGGCCTTGTGCCACATGACACCCTCGTGGGGGGGTGACTGAATATCGTCAGTAGTTCAAGTCTTGAACGACAGTTCGGTTAAACTCTCTGCCTTCGGGCGGAGAGGAACCAGAACGAGGCTACGCCGAAGGGCGGAGTCTCGTTCGGGGAGGTAAACCGGCCCTGAGCCCGTTTATACTGAATATCGTCAGTAGTTCAAGTCGAGCCAAGAGTCGAGTCAGAGGCAGTCCGAAACAGAGTCGCGTTCAGACAATTACTGCAAGACATTGGAATAGTGATACTGGTCGAGACTACATTGTTCTCTCTACTAAACCTGATTGTTCATACTAACACTTCTACTTTTCTGTATATATTCCTGTTTGTAATATATCTGTGTTATTCCATACCTGTGTTATTCCATACCTGTGTTCGAGTTCTTTATTGGTTCTACCTTGTACTATCACCGTGGTACAAGGAACCGGACCATAACAGAATTTCTCTAATGAAAGTACAATTCTGGTTTGGACTTGATTAATCATTTCATTATTTTCAGTACCTACTAAAGAGACAAGATGTCTTGTTGGAATCGAAATAAATAATGTCTTCTGTATATACCGCAGGCAGAAGAACTTTATTTAAAGCAACGCTATCGACAAAAGGAAGGTCATTCTAGACAACATGTATAGTAAGGGATTTCATTTTTTTATGCATTTTCCTCATTTGCGTCAAAACCAACTATGTCGCGCTGAAATTTGAAACTTGCGTTGTTTCATATACACAGATTTCTTTAATTTCCTTAATATCCAGCAGTTTACTGCATCAATTATTTGATCTTCTTCCCTGAAATGATATTTGGATTTTTTCTCTCTCTCGCTCTCTATGTATATCCTCTAATACCAAAGTTCTTTTGCCTCCAACAGTTGCGAATGTACTGACTGATATATATTACCTTTCGTTCATTTTGGATAATTCTTTTTAGTGAAAAATTGATCTCAACCTTTAAGAAATGCACTCTTTCAATACGGATTATGCACCGGAGAAGCGTGTAAAAATGTTCAATTGAGACCTGAAAGTAAAAGTAACAAAGAATGAATTGTTAGAAGAACTCATCGAATGATAGGCATTTTCCTCGACGTTTTCGACTTTATCATTAGAATGGAATAATTCTGAGGTAAAATTAGTGCTAACCATAAAAAACACTGGACAACACTATCAAATTTCCTTCGACACCATCACTACCTATCTGTTTTACCTACCAACCCAAATAACAGACAAAGGTATATAATACCTACTTGATGTAGATATCGTAATGTAAAACAATGTAAACATATTCATCCTTTACTTTCAAGTATAGACACGCGCCAATTTTTCCATGGCATACAGATAAAAACAAAAACAACAACAATCTAAGTCTGCTTGATTTTGTGAAATAGTCGATATCGATTATGTAAACAAAATAGCCCCTCCCATCAAAAGAACTAAAACATCGGCAAGTCAAAAACAGAGGAAAAATGATCACACAAACAAACAAAATAATACGAGAAAAAATTGTAATATAATAAAACAGTAACAACATTTCACACGTCTATAATTTTGCTGTTTCAAACTTTGTGTTTTATTCTTGTTGTTAAGAAGGAGTGGGGTTGAGTGGTGCGAAATGAAATGGGCAGTGGTGGAGAGGTCGGTTGATGGTGGTTGGCTCATTTGAATTTCTACGGAAATTCCCTCGATGGTAATGGAAATATTTTGGCGGAGAGATTGAAACGCGTTTCTTGCCAGGTAATTCTGTGCAATGGAGAATTTCCCAGACACATCGCAAAGCCTCCAAGATAAAAATCGAATTTCCCTGTGGCTTATTTGCTGCTAGTCTGTCGACCAAACCAATCGAATGGACGCCATTTTGATTTCATCTCTTTTCAATTCACACGAAATTCTTTCTTTTCCTCTTTTTATTTCTGCCTTTTCCCAATTAAATAACTTCTTTCTTTCTTTTTTTCTTTCTTTCTTTCTTTCTTTTTTTTCTTTCTTAATTACTGATATCCTCTCTTAAATCTATCTATCTATCTATCTATCTATCTATCTATCTATCTATCACTTTCCATTTACGTATATACTTTTTTAAAGTTTTCTTTCTTCATACAATTCTTTTACTCTTGAGTATTTTTCGACTCAGTGTCAATAAACGTTGATTTTTTTCTACTTTTCATATGGTGACTTCGACACTTACGTAGAATGGCTTGCTGCCCACAACTTTGGTTCCCGATGAGTATTTTTTTTTAGCTAGTCTAGTCAGTTTTTTCTACCCCGAGGCACGTTGGTCCAGTGCTACGACGCTTACATTATATCATAACGGTCCTGAGTAGTGGATGCACACTGCTTATGTGTCCCAAATAGGACGAAACGGCTTTCTGCATTCTGTTGAGGATTCTTCTAGATTATAAATGATTATAAATATCCCCACTTCCAATTCTATGACGGTTCAGTGTTTGGGAGAGATAGCAAATTTTAAGACTTACAAAGGACAGGAAATTAATGTCTGTGTGTGTGTGTGTGGGGGGGTCATGATCGCCAACGTCCTAAGGGTCACTTCACATACAAGAAGAATTTATATTTTGTTATTTTCGTATTCTTTTGCCATCTTGTTTCATCTTTTGCCTTTTTTTTTCTTTCGTCTTCTCCTTTGTCATTTTGTGTTTCATGTCATTTTTATTTTCACATCTTTTTCCTTCTTTATCCTCTTCCTCTTCTTCTTTTACTTCTGCTTTCTTTTCTTCCTCTTTCTTCACTAAATATTCTGTTCTCTTTCTAAAGCTACGTCTCTTATGATTTCGCCATGTAAATATTATTTAATAGCCGTAGAAGCAAAAGAAATTGTCTGCTATTTTACATTTTAGCTGCTTATCTTATCTTTTAATTTCGACTTCATCAAACATGATAACCAATAATCTATTCAGATAAAACAAGACATCACCCCCCCCCCAAACTCCATAAATCAGTAATGATCAAAGCAGAAATAACCAATTGTTACGCATAAAATTAAGAAAAATGGCGGTGGAAAAGCCAAAGATAAATTGATTTAATCTTTTTTAGTTATTTCAAACGGAACTCTTACACTCCAATGCACAGCGTTAATTAGATGACGACGTATGGATGCTTGACGGATGCGTATAGATTGAGTATTTTAATTGCATTTCTTGGATCTGTGTTTCAAACGATACAGCCGTTGTAGGACAATGTCAATAGCTGTCTAATCACAAGTGATGATTAACACGATAGAAAACAACTAATATTACTAATAAAAATGATGTTAGGATAGAATTCGGAACTGGGAAATGGAAAAGGAAGGAAAAAGATTTAACAACCTAAAATGTTATCCTGTATTCGGTGAATGAAGAATATATATGTATATATATATTATAAATTTACTAATTAAAAAATATGGCTCCATCGCAACACAGGAATTATCATGTTTCAAAAACAGAAACTAAAAACTTCAAATTCAATTATAAAATTAAATTTAAGTCGTTAATCTTGTTTCATTTTCAAGCGAAATTTGGAATAACTTATTTTGAAATGTACTGAGTTTTATAAGCACATGCATTCATAATATTAGTTTCTAAGGATACGGTGAAATCCAATCATTTTAACAAGAGGCAGTAGGGTATTCATTTTCACTGATAACTATTGTATCAAAATATGAGTTACTTTCAAAAAGAGGTTAAGTTAAGGTAGGGTAGGGGTGCCTTTTCTAACGAATGATGACATCCGTTCAACGCATGTCGTTTGGTCCTTATCAACGACAAAATGTTTTTCGGTACTTTTGTTTCGCCGTGAAATTTGTGCTTTTTTTTAATGACTTCTCATGCGGTCGAACTTCGGTAAAGAAAAAGTTCACATCCACCTGTAATGGTATCAAAGGGGCTTTGATGTAGCATGCTGGAACATCAGAACCATGCTGGATACATCCTACAGTGGTCGACAAGAACATCGCTACCTTCTAACTGCAAATGAACTGTCAAGACTACATGTTGACATCGCTGCTCTCAGTCATGTCCGTTTCTCAGAGGAAGGCAGCCTACAAGAACTCAGCACCGGATATATCCTCTACTGGTCAGATAATTCAGTAGCGGAGAATCTTCTTTGGAACGTAGGTTTCATGATTAGGGATTTCATTGCCTCTAAGCTTAAAAACCTGCCAACAGTTTATTCTGATCGCATCATCTTTATGCGTCTCCCATTGAGTAATCTTCAATATGTCACACTAATTAGTGTGTACTTTCCAACTTTATAAAATAGATCCAGTAGAAAAAGATAAAATTTACTCAGATCTGCAACGCCAACTACTAGACGCCACTGCAGATGATAAGGCTATAATCCTTGTCTATTACAACGCCAGAGTGGGCCAAGATTTTGCGGCCTGGAAGAGAGTGCTCGGAAAACATGGTGTTGGTAACTATAACGACAATGGGCACTTGCTACTAGAGATCTGCGTAGAGAATCGACTTGTCATTACGAACATCATATTCCAACTGAAAACCAGATAGAAAACATCTTGGACGCATCCTCTGTCTAAACATTGCCACCTCATTGACTCTGTCATAGTGTGCCCGCGTGACGTGAAATACATCATGCTCACAAGCGTGATGCCCAGTGAGGAATGACATATCAACCATCGCATTGTCCGCTGCAAACTCAAGCTACACTTTAAAGTTAAAGCAAGAATAGGAGGAACCCATTTTAAAAAGTTAAAGGTTGGCAGTTTTAAAGCAAATGAAGTGATGGTAAATTCCAACCAGCCCTTGAGTTAAAGCTTGAAGTTGCGAGCGTCCCCACAGATTCATTTCACACTTTGGGAAAAAACCCAAAACTGACATTCTGCATACATCTGTAGAAGTCCTTGGGTTCTCCTCAAAGAAGATAGCAACGTGGAAAATCAAGAACCGCTGGCGAGGAAGTGATCAACTCATCAGGCCCACTTAGTTCAGCCAGTTTGTTCTGTAAAGAACCTGCTTTCCGTATCGTATGCCGCGATCACTAGCACTGGCCTCTAGAGATTAAGAACGAGTTGTGGATCAAACTCGCTGAAAATCTCAGGTATATGCAGACACTGGAGACGCCAGAATCCTATGCGCAGTACGGTAGGACGCCCCTAAACAAGGCGTCCATCCTAATTTCCAGGCTCTCTTCATTGATAACCGCTCGGTCCAGGAACCACCAATTCTCCGCATTTCCCAACAACCAGTAAAAATGGAAATAGATGAGTTGCCCATCATTGAAGAGACTATCAAAGCCATAAAGCAGCTGAAGTGTGGCAAAACAGAAGGAGTCGATGGAGCGCCCTCTGAAATCTGGAAATATGCGAGTTTCAGTGTTGCATATGATACTCCACGAGCTCTTTTGCTGTTGTTGGCAGCAGGGAAATCTATCACAAGATCTCTGCGATGTAATCATCATTGTTCTGTACAAGAACAAAGGGGAACAATCTGACTGTTTCAATTACCGTGAGATTACTCTGCTCTCCATCGAAGTAAAGATCCTTGCAAGGTTTCTGCTGAATTCGCCATCGCTGAAGAGCACCTTCCAGAAAGTCAGGGCGTTTTCAGAGCCAATAGGAGCACGACATGGCGTTTTTTCTCCAGCAGCTTCAGGTGAAGTATCAGGAACAAAACAAGGGGCTGTATGTGACGTCATTGATCTAACTAAAGCATTCGACACAGTGAGCAGAAGGGGAATGTGGCAGACTCGACTGTCGTCCAAAGTTCCTTAACATGATCATTCGGCTGCATGAGGATTAACGTGGCTAGGTTAGTCACAACAGTGATCTCTCAGAGCACTTCTCGATCACCATCTTCTTCAGCATGATGCTCAAACAAGTCACGAAAGATCTTTATGATGGAGACCGAGTCTACGTCAGATACCGTCTCGATGGTGGCTTGTTTAATCAACGACGATAAAAAGCACACACGAAAACCACAGAGCAACCTATCCGAGACCTCTGCTTTTCCGATGATGATGCCTTTGTTGCACACACAGAAGGAGCTTTGCAGACCACCATTCCCTGCTTCATAGAGGATGCCAAACATTTTAGGCCTGAATTCATTTTAAAGGAGACAGAAGCGCCTTGGGATGAGTACCGCCCTGCCATCATCATCATTGGTGCGAGTGAGCTGAAGGCGGTCCATCGGATTATCTACCTTGAATGTACCATCATGTCAGATGCTGGGATCGACAAGAAGGTCAATAACATACTGGCATGATCGAGCATTGCATTTGGTAGACTGTACAACATACACCTGAATAAGGACACTAAGATTAGAGCGTACAGGACTATCGTCCTCGTCACTCTCCTCTACGGCTCAGGGTCATTACCGACACCAACTACGAATCCTTGAACGCTTCCTACAACACTACAGTCCTTAACACCGACTGGAGTGACTTCGTTGCCAATATTGAAGTACTTGAAAAAGGCGAATATAACCAGCATTGAGATTATGCTGCTAAAGTTCCAGCTACGTTGGGTTAGACATGTTTCCAAGATGGAGAATCATAGCCAGCCTAAATTTTTACTGTACGGCGAGCTCTCTACTGGCTTTCTCGCTAGAGCTGCACCAAAGAAGCGATTCAAAGATTGTCTGAAAAAATCCTTTGGTGCCTGTCAGATCGACCATTGCCAATAGTTAACCCTAGCTGCGAGCCGTGACGCTTGTCGTCTCACCACCATCCATGCTGTTTCCTTCTTTGAAAATACCTGCAAAGCTGTTCTCAGAGACAAGAGGCAGAGGAGGAAGTGCTACAATGTCATCGAGCCCAGGCCGGACTTTCACCTGTAACTACTGCAACCGTGTAGGCCTGTTTAAGCGACATGAAAAGACTCTCTATTGATCTTCGTTTTGCGAAGCCAAGCGATGATGATGACAGTTCAAACTTTTAAAGCAACTTTCCGAATTAGCATTGTATGAAGTTGACAGAAGAGTGAAAACAAATGAAAAAGTCACTGAAAAAAAGAATAGAATCAATTCTCAAACTTATACTTTTAGAAACTTTTGCAACGAATGCCAAAGATTTTGTGCTGCGATAACCAAGTGGATATTTTGACGGGAGCAAAATTTAATCATAAAATGTTTTTTTCTTTTTGTCATAATAAAATTTCTAATAAAAAATGATGTCACACTTTTTTAAACATGTATAATAACTTTCTCTTATTTAAAATATAAAACAACTAATTTTGGGGGCCAATTTAAAATGATTACCATAGGTTACCACAGACTTGAACTGTAGTATATATATATATATATATATATATATATATATATATATATACACACACCACTTAGACCACTCCTCCCCTCCTCTCTTTCTCACATACATATACATGAAAATAACACCCATTTAAACGAATATATTAACCAAAATAAGACAAAAAATATCTTTAAATACTAAAGAGTAAATTTATTCACTACAATCGCCATTGGCTTCAATCACGCCCTCCGAAACTGGAGAATGCTGCCATAATCCTTTCCTTGAGTTCATGTTTGGAGTTACAACTCAACTCTGTCCCACACATAATAATCAAGGGAAGTGTGGTGCAGTTTGGGGAGTTAGGTGGCCAGATGTGATGATGTGGTTGCATAACCTGTCTGGCAGCCATGACTGTGTTCTCCTACATGTGTATATGGAAAAAAGTTTATTTGTGACGCGTTTCATCCGTTCGGACTTCATCGGACTAGGTTTGTTGACGTTGTTTTTGTTTTATGTGCAGAAACAAGAGACGCTCTTAGGTTCAAAATTTTGGAAATAATTTTTGCACTCTAGCCAGATTTATTTATGTTCTTTTTCTTTTTCTTTCCATCATCTTTGTTTTTCAATATCCTCCATTGTGATAACAGAAAATCTGCCAAGAATGGTGAAACGTTATAAGAAGCTGGACATAAATTTACTGTGGTTGAATCAGGGATTAAAGCACTTTCTAGACATTTTCTAGATTTCTAGACATTTTCGCCTTTGCCTTATTTTGAATTATTTTCTCTTTAGATTAGAATAGCATTTTTTATGTCAAAATTGTATTCAGTTTCATTACGGTGAACAACCAATGCGTTTTGCGTGTTGTTTTTTAAATTGTCCCTTTTAGGTTCATATAGTCTTTTGATTAAACTTCTTGACGTTACTCCAATATATTCTTTTTAGATGATGGAAAGAAAAAGGAAAAAGAATATAGATGAATTTAGCTCTTGTTCTTGCGCATAGGTAGTTACAACAACGTCAACAATTCCAGTGTCTTGAAGTCCATACTGTTCTTGACATATAAAAATATATATAATTATCCCGTATATATATATATATATATATTCATGAATTATTCACACAAAAACAAATGCAAAGGTTAATGATTTAATTGGCGAGAAATCCATCGTCGCAAACAATTCAAATAATATACAAAAACCTCCGAATCCGTTATGAATGAAAAGATCCTTGTTTCTATAAATTTCTGCCGTATTAGTTCTTATTTTTACTACAAGCTTTCGTCTGTTCCTACAGACATCTTCCGGTATGGAATAGATGTTGTTCTTGTTTTTTCTCTTAGTAATAAGAGGACAACGAAAATATATGTATTGTTGTATCCGAAAATGCTATTGGAAATGAGTTATTGTTTTTGGAGCGTGCAATAACAACGCTGAGTTTGATTTTAAATTTTTTACAGTTGTGCGTTCATGTACAAATAAGGTGATAAACGAATTTTTTACTGGTAAATTTTCTGTCAAAGTGGCATGAACTATATTGTTCACTAATTACAGTAATGTCGCACTTATTATTTACACAGTAAACAAGCCATCACCAATGTGATTCTTCAAGTAGTTTAGGTCCCAATGAAGAGCAGAGCTCACCAAATTCGTTCCTGTGAGAACAACTGGTTTCTGATTGCTAATAAGTCTTTCTGCTTGTGGATCATCAAAGCTAAGCCTTGGGACTTCAGTTAATTCAAATGGATATTCATGAAGACTTTCACCTGAACAAGCAAGCAAGCAAGGTACTCTTTCCAACACCACTTATAACAACTGGTTTGACGTTGGTCATCTTTTGAAAGTGTGTAAATCCTACAGATAACCGATAACTAATATGTAATTACTGTAAACAACATCTATTCCATACCTGAAGATGTCTGTAGGAACAGACGAAAGCTTGTAGTAAAAATAAGAACTAATACGGCAGAAATTTATAGAAACAAGGATCTTTTCATTCATAACGGATTAAGAGGTTTTTGTATATTATTTGAATTGTTTGCGACGATGGATTTCTCGCCAATTAAATCATTAACCTTTGCATTTGGTTTTGTGTGAATAATTCATGAATTTGTAAATTGATTGCACGTTTATCGAAATATATATATATATATATATATATATATATATATATATATATATATATATGGGATAACGATATATATTGACAAAATTGTAAGGCAAAATTTGTGACGCATTTCATCCGTTAGAGGAGCGTTCGGTTAGCAAGTCTTTAAACACAATTCTCTATGATTTTCTCTCATTCATTCATATCTGCTCAATGCGTAACCAAATGTAAACAAATGACATCATACATTATGAAATGGACAAAGTCCGACAATTATTTTTCAAGACATTTTTTTATGTTTATACGTTCTTTTTATAGATTCAAAATGAACATTTCTCGGACATTCAGGCCGGTAAATGTTGTTAATACTGTTTATTATAAACAGAGCATTTACTTAAATATTTGTATCTATAAAAAAATGTATAAACATAAAAATGTCTTAAAATAATTGTCCCATATATATATATATATATATATATATATATATATATATATATATATATATATATATATGACTAAAAGTGCTCAAATATGGTGTGTATTAAACTATGAATCTTTTTTTGCTTGAACGAAATCTTCAGGCCATGATTATTGTGTTTAAGAAAGGAAAATACAGTTACAGTAGCCTCTTTATACACACACACACACACACACACACACACATATATATATATATATATATATATATATATATGTGTGTGTGTGTGTGTGTGTGTGTATGAACCCATCGTATCATTTAATATAATAAAAAGAATAGCCTACTTGTAGTCATGACCTTTATCTTTTTCTTCTTATCAATTCTCAAAACAGACTCTAATGTCATTTTTCGGGATTGCAATGATGAAATTCGCTTTGAGAAAAGCAGAAGTCGCATGGAGGCAAATCTGGACTCCAAGCATGTAGTAGTGACAAAACTGAAAAATGTGATACTTTGCAAACAAAAAAAACAAAAAACAAATAAAACCACAAAACCGAGACGTAAACCTTATGGTGAATGAAACAGTCAACAGCACAGAAACTCATATCTCGGTATTGCTGAGTGAACAACCCTAAGAATGAATGTCAACCCTAAGAATGAATGTCTGTTTACCAATACGAATATTAAGGATGCATCGCTAGTTAATGAGATACTCTCAATGAGTGGCTTCTTTCCAGACAGCTCACAATCTATCTGTCCAAGTCAGAAAGGATACAAACAGATCGGCAGTTTAAACAGGTGGATAAGGGGAAATAAGTTTAAGAAGATTTGGTTTTGTGAAGATTACTGATTCATAGGGTTAACATACCTTGCAAATCCGCTCTCAAAATCCGCGATATTACATGTGTTTGAACACCGACCTTTCAGAAATAAGAAACGATAATCAACCAGCGAACAGTCTTCGGTAATGCGTTGTTTTCCAACTTCACTCGTTTTGTGAAAAGTTAACCTGAACTATGTCCTCATGATCGGTTCTTGTTTAGAGTAACGAAAGAAAATAATTAAAGAATTGTATTTAGGTCTTCTAACAGACGAAGAAAGTGTTATTGAGTGCAAAGAGGAGAGGTTTTGCACCAAATGACCCTTGATTAAAACGTTCACACGTTGTTGAGAAAAAAGTATTGATATTTTGTTTACTTTGGTCATGGTTTTCGTTCGCCATATATGCATTGTAACGTCTTTGAGCAATCATCACAAAATATATATATATATATATATATATATATATATATATATATATATATATATATATATATAAACGTATATGGATGTTTCAGTGGGTGTATCAAAATACATTTACAAACTTTGCGGGTGGGTTCCTTATACCAAAAAAGGACAAAAATCCATATAAAATATGCCCACAAATCCTTCGTTTTTGAGTTTGAAGAAAGTTTACAGTAGATGTCGCTGTGTTCTCACGTGGACTGAGTTACATTTGTCATTTGTGTACATTTGTGTCTAGTCTCTCTTTAACGTTTAACGAATGTAGTTGTGAATTAACTGAGAAGTGTCCCGTTTCACAATGGCAGGATATTTTACATATGCTCGTGGGAATGGTAATAGACGCGAGGCTTCATGGCTGTATCAGATTGCGTTTTCAGACCGAAAGCAGCCGTCATTCAACCTTTGCTGCTGTTTATCCTCGCGTTGTGAGGCAGAATCCGTTGCGCCACAAGCTATTTTGTATTGTATCCCTCATTGTACATTTAACGGTGAATAATAATAACCCCAAAAGGAAGGATTTGTGGACATATGTTTATATAGATTTTTGTTCTTGTTTACTGGAAGGAACTCGCCCCCAAAGCGTGTAAAAGTAATTTTGATGTTATTTTTATATATATATATATATATATATATATATATATATATATATATATATAATCCCATGTAACTTTATGCCTGTTAATTTTTTATTTGTTACGTTTAAACACACCAGATACATAAAATTAATTGAATCCTAGCTTTATAGGATTTTTTATAGCGAAGTGACATATTTTTAGACCACCTTTCTGCGCTAAAATGAAGGTTAGAAATCACAAGTCTTATTTAATTGTTCTTAATTATATGAATTGATTCCTCATGTTACATTTTTCTCTTTTTCTAAAATACTGATGCGATAAATTCATTTAAAGCAATCGAAACTAAATTTACCATTTTGTTTTTGTTTCGTTATCTCTAAAGAAGAAAGCTGTCACTTTAATCTATCTCCAATTATTTTACATGTAATTGTTAATTTTATTATTGAAATATTAATTTCAGATTTTACAAATGAAATGCAAAGCTATTTTTTTATTTAAGGTGAATAAAGGAGAAGAAGAGGAAAAAGAAGAAGAAGAAGAAGAAGAAGAAGAAGAAAAAGAAGAAGAAGAATTTAATAGAATGAGGTTATGTTCGAAAGAAGATCATGATCTTAACTCATGATTGCATTGATTTTTACTAATAAAAAGCGAACAATAAATTTGAATAAAAAAGGTTTATTTCTCACAGTCATAGGCGATTGTATGAAATAAAAGATGGAATCAGACTGACTTAAAGATGGAAGATTATGAAAGTCAGGTTACACTCGTTGAATCACGTTTCTTTACAAAGAATATTGCCACCAAAGAATATTTGAAATAAAACATATACACACTCGCACATAAACGCGCGCGTGCACACACACACACACATGTACACACACACACATGCACACACACATATACAAGATGCATTGGGTAAATTGTCGCCATTTTATATTTTCAATTTTGCACATGCGCGTTGTTTTTGATTCTGTCGACTGTAAGAGTATTATAGGGTCAATTGGTCACCGTCTGTAAAAAATGAGCACCATGATGCAATTCATTCCGCCAGAAATTTGGAAACAACAGGTTGTATTGCTTGGCATTCGCACCGGAAGCTCCAATACGAACATTTCAGAATGTTTGCGTATCAGCGCAGTGGATTCGAACAGACTTGCATGAATCTAATTGTGAGTAATCATCCAAGTCAAAAGGTATGGCAGTTCGGAAAATTCACTGTGATTTTTTTTTTTTTACTTCACATATTATTTTTAGTGTCTTATTTTATGGCAGACGTAATGGACACCATTTAAAAATAAAACAAGACGGCGTCTGTTTCAAACACGGATATCCACTAAAAGTATTCAGTGCTGTCTTGTGTTTCTGTTTGAGTGCTGGACGATCTTCCCATAGAAAAAACTCGATAGAAAGGTGGTTCTACAGAAGGATGCTGAGAATACCATGGACTGAACGACGAAGTTCTAGAGAAAATGGAAAGAAAAATATATATTATTATTTTAACGTTATTTTAGTGGATATCCATATTTGAGTAGACCCTCCGTTTATTTATGAAACAGTAGATTTATTTTCGTCTATCGTTCTTGGAGAAATATTAAAGAAAACGATGCGCCCTCCGGTAAAATTCGACCCCCACCCACCAAACAGGAGACACCGACGTAGATCCGACGTGATTTAGATCAATTCTGCCACGAGAGAGAGAGAGAGAGAGAGAGAGAGAGAGAGAGAGAGAGAGAGAGAGAGAGAGTGAAGTAGATAAGCAAACAAACGAAAGCAAAGAAAAAAAGATAACAAAATGGAATAAACAAAAAGAAGCGGACTAAAATGAAACATTAAAGAAAGAAGGAACATGTTTTATTTTTAAAAAAATGGAATTTAAGGACAAAAGGCAACGGTAGAAAAGATATTGAAACATTTAAATGTCATTCATTTAATAATTCCTATCGTCCAATCAGTTTTTGTCACAATTGTCATGATTACAAGCTTGAAAAGTAAAAAAAAAAAAACGAATCAATAGAAATTATAATTATTATTTTCGCCTTTTGCAGCTGTTTTGACCGCTACTATGTCTTTTTAATTCCCAGGTTAAGTTACTTTTAAAAAATATTCAATTCATTCTTTTTATTTTATAAGTACCAAACAGCAAACAAAGAACGAAATTAGAAAAGCCTTTCATTAAAAATAAAATAACAATCTGGCGGCCTATGTCAATGAAAAAAAGCCATTGTTTCGAATACCAATTTAAACATCTTTTCCAAAATCTGTCAAAAACATTTTTATGCTCTAACAGTGATTCGAAAACGGTGCGGCGCGCCTTATAAGTGCAGAGGAAGAGGATAGCAGGTGAGGCGGAAGAGGATAGCAGGTGAGGCGAAAGAGGATAGCAGGTGAGGCGAAAGAGGATAGCAGGTGAGGTAGAAGAGGATAGCAGGTGAGGCGGAAGAGGATAGCAGGTGTGGCGAAAGAGGATAGCAGGTGAGGCGGAAGAGATAGCAGGTGAGGCGGATTGATTGAAAAACAGTCAAAGAAACAGTTTTAAAACATTCATATACCAAAAATAAATATGATTTCAAAAATTAAAATATTATTATGTATTACTTGTAATTGCATACGTAAATCCCAGTATAGATACTTATAAATAATTATTGGCCGATTTTATCACTGATATTTTTGCATTATATCAAGTCTTAAGGATATAGTAACTAAGATCCGCAAATTGGAGGAGAGAGTTATCAATAATAATGTTCTGACTTTGAATCCACAGTTATCTCCCTTTAGTCTTTTCACTGTTTTTTTTTTTTTTAAATTTTTAAATGAATTTTTTATCATATAAAATTTGGCAAGGGGCGAGCAAATTTGAATTCCGAAAATGCGGCCGAGAGAAAAAAAATTGGGAACTGCTGTAACCATTGAGCTGACGTTGTCACAACGATGGCATTGATTTTACAATTACTTGGCTCGATACCAGAAGGAGATTTCTCTTCTGGAATGTAAGCTAACATTTCTATGTCTGATAAAAATTCTATAATGATTACCTTTAGTGTATCTAAGAGACAAAGCTGTCATTATAGCTGGCTAGCTAACTGATTATCTATCTATCTAACTATCTATCTATCTATCTATCTGAGTCTGTATTTATCTATGTGTCTCAGTTTTTCTTCATACATACAAAGTTTAGTCGGTCACAGCGGAAAATGTGTAAAATTGTATCTCGAATCGAAATCTTGGCATTTTACAGAAAATTATCACTCCCATGGACTACGATACAAATCCAGTCTGAATAAATATATTCATTTTCTATACTTGTAAAATTAGTTTTAGTTCCTTTAAAAATACAAAATCTTCCATAAACAAATGAATCCCTTCAAGATGAACGTAATTTATAATATAATCAAGGATCAGTTGTTCATTTAATGTCCTGTGGTTTGGCGCAAGGCATTTGTTAGTAAATAAATTTCATTTCATGTTACATTTTTATGAGAAGAATTCAATTATAATGATATTGTTGCAGTTGATGTCCTAATGAGCTTGATTCAAGTGACAAAATTCTTGGCTTAATTTAAGGGAGACACACCCATTATCAAATTACAATTTTATTTTGCTTCTACTCATTCCTGCAAAACGTTTTCATAACGTAAAAGATGAAAAAATGGAATATGTAAATATTGTTAGGGAAGAGATTCCAAAAAGATCTTTGGCTCTTATAAATACAGAAATTCCTCTTGCTGCAATTGATCTGGTCCTAGGTGAAAGGAGGCAGTCCAGGCAAATGATGCTTGGTCAAATGTGTCTCAGATTTACAAGACACTGTTGGGTCTTGTTCGTTTGGACTATAAAATTCTAATGTTCTTACAAATATCCACGTCTATTCCAGTAATTACCCTTGCCTACACCAATAGATACGTATATTCTAATTTGAGAACACTTGGGTTAGAGAGAAACGGCTTGTTTGAAGATCGTGGACGCCATGAATAGGACGGCGACTGCAATATTCTTACTTCAATGGACTCTATAGTAAAGAGAAATATTTTCTTTATGATTTAATCATTTTTCTTAAAATAATGTTCGGCATAACAAGCAATGAACATTTCCAATCCTCTAAACAAGGCTGATTGAGTATCACATATATACTGTACAGGGCTGCTAATGTACCGTGTCTATTCAGTACGTGAGCAATGATGGCTCTCCACAACTTCCTGTTTTTTTTCAGCTTTGAGTAAGGTTTTGTCTTTTTGCTATACATTTACAGCATTGTTCTGCCAATCATTTACACAAACTCTACAGCTAGGGTCATTCACTGCTTTCCTCTGCTCCTTTTCTCTTCAACATATCCCATGAGTGTCAAATCCTCCAAGACCTCATTTCCCATTACCTACCATAAAAATTTAAATAAATTCTTTATAAATCTAATTCTAAGTGTCTATTTGTCTCAATTTTGCTTAAAACTTCGCCGTTCCTCTGATATTTAGTTCTCAGTATCATTCTGTAGAACAAAACTTCTACAAGTTTTTTCTTCATAAAAATTTGTCCAGCAAATGCTGGAGTGCCATATAAAAGGGTCGTTACTGCAAAACAGTTCAGCACTGTTTTCTTTATTTCCCGATGAATTTTCATGTTTCTTAATACGTTGCTTAGCTTTTGGAAAGTACCTTTCGCTATTCCACTCAACATTCGGATTTCGGTGACACATTTCCCCTACTTAGTAATCTTAATTCACGTCAAATATTTTGAAACGTTTGTTTTGCACGTTTGTTTGAGTAGAACTGGCAGTAAATCCTATGCACCCAAAGATATTGTTGACAGACTTGAATATTTGAAAGGGTAGATCTTAAAAATAATACAACTTGGATATCGCACGTTTTTCCTTGGAAATAAATGGATAGAAAACAAAGCGGTAATAAAGAAGAAGTAGCGTCAATTTAGTATATTTTAATTGAGATTGACAGTTAATACTAACAGTAATCATGATGCTGACACAGGTTTCGTTTTTAACGTAGCAGTCATTACATTGGGTCCCTATATTTTTTAATCATTTCATACCTTATAAGGCAATAAAGCCACTAAGACTAAAGGGGTTACTGAGTGAGACAATATGAGAAAAAGAAAACATGAAGAACAATAAAAGAACAGGAATTAAGAAGACAGAAGATAACGATTGACATTGCATTTCAGTATTTGAAGATCAAAGTTGACTGGACGGCAAGAAGCTAGAGGAGGGCTCCACAAGCGATAAGTGCGATAGAAGAAACTGTTGACATAGATCTAGCAATTTCAATTGTAAAATGATGAGACCCTACCGCACTTAAATTCATAAAGTCTAAGTACCAAGGACACAATCTCATGGGAACAATTCCTATGAAAATATTTCTAGAAGAAGCACAGGGAAGCTACGTTACGGCGGTGGGAAAGTGACTGTAGCTGAGATGCCAGATCAGGAACCATAATATTAGAATAAAACTGAGCGAGACGGGTAAATAAAGAAATAGAGACGATAGAGAAAGAAATAGAAAGAACGTGAGAGAGAAATATAGAAAGAGGAACTGAAAATGAGAAAGAAAGAAAGAGAGAGAGAGAGAGAGAGATACAAAATATCTAAAAGACAGATTTATAAAAAATAGAAGAAAAAATATAAATAAATTCGCGATCAATATTCAATAGCCGATATTGAACCTGCCTGATCAATAGGATCGTCAGATGGCCTCTGCGATTGAAAAAGAACTAAATATCGAAGGCACCTATCGGCAATGGTAATCGTTTCTCTCCAGCAGTTTAAATCCATCACCTTCAACTTAACCGCAATGGCGGCATCTGAGTAGATGTGCGAATGACGTGTGAAAGCCGAGAAATTTACGAGTGATACTAGTTTGATTATAAGTATACTAAGAGGCTTTTTCAGTTTTCCAAATTTGTCCTAGGCAACCGTGAACATCCCCGTATGTTATTCACCATTTACAAAACATCTTACCTATATATTAGTTTTCGGTATCCCCTACACTTCAATAGGGCTCTTTGTTTTTCTTTTTAATTAATGGTAAGTAACATAATATCTATCCCTCAATATGGAAGTGAATGCTACGATGAAGAAAAGGCTTGAAGCGATAAAATGGGGTTCTACAGAAGGATTATGAGAATAGCATAGACGGAACATGTAAGCAAGGAGGTAGTTCTAAATAAAAAAAGGGAACTAAAATGACATACTTAAAATCAGAAAGACATCTTTGAGATTTTTGAGACACAATGAGGGAAGGCAGTTTTGATAATTTAATGCTTACAGGACATATTGAAGGAAGGAAGGTCAGAGGTCAACATCAGCTAACCTACCTGATGGGTCTGTCTAAATGTGTGACAGGACTTAGATAAGCAGGAATGGTAAAGTCTAAATATAACTTAGTGTAATAAAAAAAAGATGTGGAGGACCATGTCCTGAAGGAACACGGCATATAAAAAAAAAGAAAGGGAATTATGTAAGCAATGCCGAATAGCAATTGACATTTGGATTTTACAACGGTTGCCATTGTTCCACGGTGAGACATTCAACTTTAACTCTTTTGGTTACCAATTTATTAGGTCAGCATATAGGGCGGGATGATCCCCGTAAACATTAATAAATCTGTATCGCAATCCATCATTGATGCAGTGAATTCGATCCTTACTATTCCCTTGTTTTTAATGGATGTTTGCTAGACAAAGGGTAAGTATGGTAAACAGCCGCTATATGAAGGTTTCATTGATTTAGGAAATGACAAAGATAAAGTTTTACATAATTCAATACCTATACATCATTGTGTGTAATGTTGTTCAGCAAATATAGACAATCAGTTGGTAAGAAAGTCGGATTTATAATCAAAATCTTCGTCAAGTTCATGTGCATGTTTACGTTTTCATAATAATTGTTATAATGAAATTAAACTGTAAAAAGAATAACCATATATTTCCGCTTATTAAAAGACCTCTAAATCCCAAATAATTCCTTTAAAAATTGGGGGTCATCTTACACTACAATTCTAAAAAACAGACCTTAAATTCTGAGTGATGTTTGTTGGTAGGTGATAATAACATACGTGAAAAGATTCAAATTATTAATTAAACTGATATTTAAAGTAATAAAACCATTTCTGCCTTATATATTACAAGCATAACTTCGTAATAAATTGCCTATTCCATGCCAATGAAATCAAAATCTACCCATGCAAGCTCAGCTGAGAAAATGTTAACATCGAGTTACGATTGCCTTCATAGCAAAGGAATGTACTATTATCGTACATTATCCTACTGATATTAGCGGTATTTTGTGATTGTCGATGACGTATAAGTAAATGGCCATTAGTACACCAGGTTGTTTGTAATTGCTTAGATATAGTAAAAGAAGAGGAAGAAGAAGAAGAATCAATATTTGCAAGATATCACGTGATGAAACATAGACAAAACAATGGTTTCCTTCATAGTGACGCGTGGAAGAAAACATGATATAGAATCAGTTTTGTTCTTTCGTTTATTTTGAATTTCTAAGGATACATTAAGTAACAACATTTCCAATAGCATCATCTTTATATAGTCAATAAGCAGTCGTCTTATACTACAGGTATATGATGAATTCATGAAGAATTGTTATATTTTATTTATATTTTATTACCTCGTCTTATCTAATGGTCGACTTATACGTGGAAATATACGGTAAATAAAAACAATGTATAATGGGATTTATTTTTATCGTTGTTATTCATTTGTATATCTACTGGCATTACATATATATATGTAATCCGCCTTCCTAAGTGCTCTACACAGCTTCCTTACCTTTAGAATATGTGAAATGCGCATGGCCATGGTTTCTAAGGGCTTACGACCACACTAATTTGAAACACCTGTTCTCGTACGAACACTAAAGTTAAGCAACGTCGAACCTGATCATTACCTAGATGGGTGACCGCTTGGAAATTCCAGTTGCTGTAAGTTTGGATGGCTCGAAATTGTTAATCGGAGATCAGAGTTCCAATTCCCGTTGGATTCGTTATATTTACTTACAAATATGCGCACAATTGGAAACGGTATGAATCTACATACCCTCCCCGGCTATGGGTTAATTAGTAACACATGTGTCACTAAACTATTATTATCTCAGAAATAAATTCTTACAATCTAAAATATTTTCTGGTTTTAATTAATCTGGAGAGGGTTAACAAGGCGAATCAATTATGGTTTCTAATGAATTATAGTGGAGTGTAAAACTTTACCAAGGTTTTAAGTTCTTTTTTTTTTTTTTAAATCTGGCCGCCAAACTAGGCTTACGGTCAAATTAGGCTGAAACACCGGTTCTCGTTCGATCACCGAAGTTAAGCATCGTAGAGCCAGGTCAGTACTTAGATGGGGGACCGCTTGGGAACACCTTGTACTGTAAGCCCCCAAAGTCCAACCCTTACCTCACAGTCGGTGGGGGGTGTAAACAGTAGTGTCAGAGCTATGCCGCCGGAACTTCGTTCCTGGTAGGGCCACAAAGGCGGACAGGTCTGACACACACGCCGGCTAACAAGGGCTCTGGTGAAAATCCAAGGAGCGTCTGCATCGGTAACCGGCGGCTTCTGGTCGTTCCTGTCTCTGCGTCTGTGGGAACCCCGCGGCAAGCAAGAACGTTATCCGAGTAGGCCTGGGTACCCTACTTCTGTAATTTATCCCAAGAATCTTCTTCTCATAACAGGAAGAAGCCGGCTCAATCCGCCCAGGGTGAATGCCGCATCAGTACAGTACAAACTAGTCTAGATACCAACATCTGCCTTCCTATTTCACACATAGCCGTGAGAAGAGCTGAATGCATAACTTTCCAAAGGCCATTAGTTCAACGAGAACAGACTCAGCTGGAATTTAATTCCGCTTCAACAAATGCATTATATGCACGATTAATTGTTGGTCCTTCAATATTAACTTACTAACTGTATGCCAATCTGAAATTTTATACCCATTAATACGCTAAACTACATCAGGTATTTTGACTGACAGGTCATTTAAAGATCAACGTTTTGTTGTATAACCAGTAGCCCGATAAAAAAAAAATGCAGTGAGGTCAGATTTGATGCCTGGAGATGAGCTTGCAGTGTAAGCACGTTTGATCAAAGATCAAATGAAAAAAGTAAACACACCACGCAAAGGCTCCGCGCAGACTTCCGGTTTCAAACATATTTCAAATCAATAAAAATAAAATCAGCTCCCGCCAATAAATACACATAAGCTTCTGGAGGCTGCAGAAAGCCATCTAAACCAGACATCCATTCAACTCAGCAAAAACACTGACAGCGGTAAATAGACCCGAGTCAAACTCGTCGCCCTGTCTTTCTCACGAGAGCAGCAGTGGACGCCATTTGAACTCGTCTCCCAACTGCACTTTCTCCCTTCCTCACTGAAAGATTATGTTCATTTCCATTTCATTCAGAGAGAAGAACTTTCTAAATGCAATTTCTATTTCGTGATAGTAGTTACAATTAAGAATTTGTGTGTTTTAAGTTAAATATATATCGTTATTTTATTTGAACACGCAGTGAACTTTTCTTTGATTTTTTTTATTCAACAAACGGTGACTCATGGAATCTTTTCCTAACAATCTCAAGACATCGGTCTACGACTTCCAGTCCTTTTGTGACATAAAATTTCCATTTAAAAACTGACTCCGACAGGAAAGTACCAAATTGCATTATTTTTTTTGAAATCGCTTCTCTCCCATTTCAAATGCAAACGGCAATAATCAGCGATAAAATAATTTTGCAACAAGTCTTGGTGGATATACAGGGGATATAATGAATCTAAGTAAAGAACGAAGCAATATGTTCTCCAGCTATGTCAGTAGGGGAGACTAGGCTCTTCCGCCTTGGTTGGCATCCAATCTAGGAGAAAAGTAACAGAATGCAGAACCATAGGAAGCGCATACCGCGCAGTTAACGAAAAGATTGTGGATTTCACAAGGACAGTATAATCCCGAGTGCATTTGGTTAATTGAAGCATTTACTCAGATATAACTTTGCAAATGAAGTAAATAGTACATTCTTTAGTAAAGCGTAATTAAATAAATAGCCTACGTTTTTCATTCTTCTTAAAAACAAAAAAAAACTTTAGGCCTATTTGATAGATTTATTACAGACAGATCTGTGAAGAAAATGGGAAAGTTTTAAACGGCTTGTAGCGAATCCACCCCTATTCCTTTCGTGTTCCATTCTTCCCACAAACCGCTGCTTTGTGGAACAGACTCTCAAGAGGATGCTCCCTCGACAGGTTACTACACTCTGTTCAAGTCAAGGGTTACCTATTATCTTCCCCATATATTCCCATACCTTAGCTCTTGGGCCTTGTACATGAAGAACATAATTGCAGACTTTGTGCTAAAGAAAATCTTAATAAATGATTAAATACATTTGTTTTTTTTATGAGATACGAGCTAAATATTATATATTTGTCTGACGATCGCAAAAGCGTGAAATCCAGGGTGGCAAACTCATATCAATACTACTAAGTATGTTAGCTCTATCACTGATATTGAGCGCTTTCCAATAAGTGTCGCGCATATATAAATAATATATAGAGAAATTAGACACACACGCACATATATATATATAAAAAACTCTGGAGTCGGAATGCTGAAGCTAACATCAGTCAGCTAAGTGATAAACTTTTTACTTATATATCTCTCTCTCTCTCTGTCTGACTGCCTGTCTCTCTCTCTATATACATATCTATATCTTGTCGGTTCTTTTAATCAAACTTGTATGAAAGAATACTTGCAAAATATGCCAAAATATATATATATATATATATATATATATATATATATATATATATATATATATATATATATATATATATATATATATATATATATATATATAGTAATTCATCGAGTCATCCTCAACAGAATACAGAAAGAACCGGACGTCCGTTTCGTCCTAGTTGGGACTCATCAACAGTGCACGAATCGAACTCGGTCCATTTCGATACAACGCAAGCGTCATACCAACTGTACTAAAGGGCTTCAGTGACGAGGAAGCAAATAAGTAGACTAGATTTAGCTCCGCGACTCACAAATTCCGTGGTGATACTCATGCAACGGGTTTCTTTTCTCCTTAGCCACTCCATCGCAGAGCATTAGCTGGGCCAAGTAAGAATATACGTGAAAGAATTTTTGAGGAATTAGAATAATCATATAGTAATTCATCAAGTCTAGTAGAACCCGCAACAGAACGCAGAAAGGACTGGACAAACTTGCGTATATCGAAACGTTCCGAGTTCGATTCTAGGTAGGGGATGCGCACTGCTGATAAGTCTCAAATAGGACGAAACGGCCGTCCAGTGCTTTCTGCATTCTGTTGAGGTTTCTTCAACACTCAAGTAATTACTATATGATTATTGTAATTCCTCAAAAATTTTTCACACACACACAGACACACACACACACACATATATATATATATATATATATATATATATATATATATATATATATATATATATATATATATATATATATACTGCAAAAGGTTAATCGTCAAATTTGGATTATACCAGGAAACAGTAGTATTAAAAATTGTTCAATACAACAAATTTAACATGTAGAGCTTTTAAATTTAAAAAATTTGTATATCAGACGATTCAGTGAAATCGATTGATCTAATTTTTTGAATATATATATATATATATATATATATATATATGTATGTATGTATATATAATTCTGTGACTTCCGTTAGTTTCTTCCGACCGTCACAGCCTCTAAAAATATCCATACATTGACCGACTTAAACTAAATTTGGAGAAAAGTGTAAACAGGCAAGGAAGTGCAAAATACAACTGGTTTTAGTAATGTGCGTAGAAACCGCGTAGTAGGGTTTTTGTCAAAGTATTTTTTCAAACAAATCAGTTTATTTAAGTTTCCATCGATTGATTTGCGAAATTGAAATTGAGTTTGTAAATCTCGACAAAAATGTCAACGATATTAAATACTATGAAGATTTCGTTAAGCGTATTGCAAAAAATCTAATATATGAGATATTACCTAAAATGACGAGCAATTGAAAATGGAGAATATTTATTCACCCTAACAATTTATTTTTTTACTGTGTCATTCAAAGTAGTCCCCTTGGCCATGTATAAAGAGATATCACAAATGACTCATAAAAATATAGCGGCAAGTTTCCGTACTTCAAATGACCTTGCGCTTGCGTAGAAATTCGTATGTGCCGTATTTTACGGCACAGCAAAGGACCAGCATTGTCAGGAAAACAATTTAAATCAGCGCAGTTTCACTTCTCTGAGAAGATTAGTCTCTTCCTTAAGCACGTATCTTCGTCTTTACAATAAAAAATTGTCAATATTTTTAACAACTGAAGCAATTATAAGTTTGAAACTGTTTCAGTTGAACAGCAATTTGGTTAATATTTCCGACCCTTGAATCAACCTATGAGGGTCTTAGGGAATAATCGGATTGCTGATCTTTTATGTGCCGTGTTCCCTTCCTAATTGATCATGGACCTCCACATCTTCATGTTCTTTGTAGCTCTTAATAAGTTTTGTCTTTATTTCTCCCAAACCCTGTTAAACCATCCATTTACTCAAGCTCATCTAGTACATTACATGCTGCTTTCTACTTTCCTTCATTTTGTCCTGTGTGTATCAGGTTTTCCAAACGCTCCTTCCTCATTATGTGCCCCAGAAATTTCAACCGCCTCTTTCTGGTGTACAAGTTTCCATTTTGTTTCCATTTTCTCCAAAACCTCATCGTTACTCACACGTTCAGCCCATGATATCCTTAAGGTTTTTCTTTAGAACAAAATTTCTGTTGCTTCAAGTCTCCTATTCATCTTATATACAGGAAAACAGATATTGCGTAACAGTTCAGTACTCTTTTCTTTCTTTGTAACGACATTTTTCACCGAAATTTTTCTGTTTTTTTTTAATTCTTTGCTTAGCTTTTAGAATGTTCTTTCACCATCTCAATACGTCTTCACGTCATTGGATCTCAGTGTCGCACTTTCCGTCTTCAGATATTTAAATTTCTCTACCTGTTTGATTTTAGTATCCTCGATTTGTAATTTTGCATTTTGAGCTCATCCTTTTTCTGATAATCATCCATTCTGACTTCTTGTAGTTTAAACTTAGTCCCTTTCTTTTCGCTTGCCATTCTTACCCCCTCCCCCTTGTAGGAGCTTGTTTAGTTTCCTTCCAGTGCCTGATATACTTTAATTTGAGAGTTGCTTGATATCTGAGATAGCTATTTCGCGCATGCGCCAAATGATAGAGTTTCAAAATAAATAAACATTACGAATAAGGATTCTAAATTTGAAAAAAACACTTGCAGAACTGATGACTTATTACCTTTCATTTAATCTTAGTTAGCTCTAATGAGGATGAAACAAAGCTTAGTATATATAAGGATGAGTATATATTAGGGTGAGTCATGAATAGTTTCCGTCTTGGAGATGTATCATCACTAATCATTCACAGCAGTTCAAAATAAATTTCGAGGACACTGATATATCAATGACATTTAGGAAAATATATTGTGTTTGTGGTCGAGAAAGCATAACTGACTGGCAAATACGAATTTACTTTTCAAAGTTTCGTTCTTGTGAAAAATCATTGGAAGATAAATCCAAGCAGTGGACTTTGATGAAGAATCTCTGAAGTCATGACTGGAAAGTAAACGAAGGCAAAGTGTGCTGCGCGATTCTCTTAAGTGTGCCGCAAAATAATTGTCCCGGTACACATACACACACACACAGGTTTGTGTGTGTGTGTGTGTGCCTGTGTGTGGAATTAGTAATTGTAAGCCTTAGTATTTGATTAAATGAATAAGTATTAATTATGGGAAGAAGACGAATTGGTCACCATTTCTAGTAACCGAGGTCTCAAAATAAAACATTCGACGGTACCCATTGATACATTTTGCATTTCAATACAAAAGGAATATCCCACATTAGCTAAAAAGACCATATCTCTTTTATTGCTATTTCCTACTTCTTATTTATGTGAAGTAAGCTTCTCAACCCTAAATAGCATCAATAATAAGAAGCGAGAAAAACTACGCTTAACTGAAGAAGAAACGAGGGTCTGCTTATCGCCCATTCGACCAAAGATTAAAGAAATCACGAAAAAAACATCGGGCACATTTAAATAAGCTGCATAAATATTTGAATAGAAACATTGAAATAAAGTAAATTCATATTTGGGTGAGTGCCTTTTAAAAAAAATATGTATGGTTTTATTTCATAACATTTAAATGTATACCATTTAAAAATTTTAATAAGAGTGTCATGATGTTTTCAATTGCTTCTAGGTGTGCCGTTGCTTAAAAAGGTTGAGAAACATTGTGTTAGATACTTAGAAAAGATAGGGAAAGTCAGCAAGATGTGTGTTTTCGATCCACACGCTCTTCGGAAAAAGAACAACGCAGATCCTTTACCCAAAACGACAAGACAAAAAAAATCTGTTAAAGATATTATAACGGGTGATGAAAAGTGGATTCCATACAATATTTCACGCATGATTCATATCCGCAAAAGACCACAAAAGCTGAGTTCCATCAAAGAAAGGTAATGTTATGCTTGTAGTGGGATCAATGGGTTATTGTTCATTTAGTGTTTGTAAAACGTAATGTGACACTAAATGCACATCAGCTGCCACGTCTTCATCATTTTTGGCCCAAAAGCTGCCTACGTACAGCAATAGGAGACACTTTTTTTTCGTCTATGGCAATGCCAAAATGTATACTGCAAGAATAACCCATGAAAAATATTTGCAAATAGTTCGTCTTTTCTAAAACACACGACATTCATCTGACCTTGCACTAACCGATTATGACCTTTTTTGATCGCTTTAAAACGCTTTGAGGGGGAAAAATGTTCTCTAATGAAAACGAGATTAGTCGAAAATCTTTTTGCATCTGCGGATTTTTACCGAAAAATTTTCGAATCACTGCTTTGCAAGTAGAAACAATTCGTTTTGATTAAAGGTAAATAAAAACTGAATAAAATTTAATTATTTAAACTATTTATATTCGGACTATTGTTATCTTTGTTGTTGTTATCACACCCTTGACCCCGGATGTATATCGATCTGGCTCCCCTACAGGGAATTCTGAGCTGAACCCGTTATTTAATCCACGTGGATAGACTGTTCTCGTTCCACTGCTCATGTCTAGAGTTATGTTTAGTCCACTGTTTATTTAGTAATGTTTAGTTATTACTTGTCCGTTTCCACTGAGATTAAATAAAGGGTCCAGTTCAGAATTCCCTGTAGGTTACCCACATCGATATCCACTCGATGAAGGCCGGAGGGAACGACGACCTAAACGTTGTGATAACAATAACAAAGATGAGGACAATAGTCCGATTGTAAATAATGTAAATAATGATATTCCTTATCGCAGATATTCAGATAAAATGTAATTATATTTTATTTTTGAAGAAGAAAGTTAAAAAAAATATATTATTTATAACTCAACCTAATATGTATATAATAGCTACTTCACTTACATACAAAGTCATCAAAAACGTGTCCAAGTTTCATTAAAAGTTGTCTTTTCTTTTAGCGTTTCATTTTGTGTTGAATAAAAGGTTTCTTATATTTTCATAGTAGCGCAATAATTAACAACGGTTCGCAATAGGGTTAAGCATTTAAACAAAAGCATTCTCTACGCATTTGTTTGGTCCGTTAACAGGAGGATGAAAGCGATTTTAAAAATATTCTTTGTTAGGGCAACGTCAAGTAACCTTGCAACGTCAAGTAACCTTGCATGTTTTGTGTCAACTATACACGAAAGCGATGGGTTTGGCTTCCTGTGACAGAGGCCACAAATTTAGCTGCAAAATAATTAAGCTGAAATCATTTATCTTTTTTTGGTCACGAGATTTTAAAATTGTTTTCCTTGTTTTATTTTACGTGTTTTGAAACGTTAATGAAAATGTCAAAGACAGAGTAAGTGTATTGGATCCTTGTTTAATCAAAATGGTGACTGCTTCAATGATTCGATTTCTTGAAAGCTCAAGAAGAAATCGAACGATTTCCAGCTGACAACTGTGAATTCTTTGCAACAATCAGAGAAAGAAATATGTTAAAATCTTTTATAGTCGATAGTGAGGAAGAGGGCCTCGTTAACAATAATAGATTTATAGCAACTCAGAGATACAGAAAAATGCCATCAAATCAATAGTTTGAAAGCGATAACCATTAAAACAGAAAAGTCGTTCTAGAATTCGATTTCGATTGACGGTAGTATTTTTCTGTGGATTCTTTTTAAAATTCAATAGAATATAGCACCATGATAGGTTCGTGTATCTTAATCCCTAAGCTACACAAATTTAACCTTTGTTGCTGTTGATACATTATCTTTAGCGATAATTAAAATCAATATATGCAACTTGCATCATCATCATTCACTTTCATTGTATGATCTATCATCATAATTATTTTCTAAGAAGAATTTTAATTTTAGTCGCCTTTTAATCGCTTTCACCTGGGCATGCCACTTCCCAAAAATCAACGGCTTCTTCCACTTGTACTTTTTGTTTTTGGATAAACATGGCAGCCGCCATTTTGTTTTCTTATATAAAAACAAAAAGTGCGGTTTCTGTACTATTTTCTACGTTAATAAAAGTAGCTTTTAGCAACTGATATGAAAATTTAATCATCAAAGGATACAATAAACACTTTTTGTTGTATTTAGAAATAGACAAGCCCGGAAACTCGAAAGCAATTGGTAAATTCCGATAACGTATATATCTTTCCTCTTCCGAATATAACATAACATAACATATACTATGTAATCTTTAAAGGCCTATTGGCACGGGTAAAAAAAAATCTAGGAAGACATCAAGAAAAATGATGTAACCCATATTACAAGTAATGAACGCAAAAAAGAGGCTTAACGCTTCCGTCGAGAAATACAAATCAATTTTGCGAAACTGGTTCAACGGTTGATTTATTTTTTGACGGCATAACAGCCCCTATAGGTTATTTAAAGCCGAAATCTAAATATTTAGGACACAATTTTATAGCTTCAACTACAGATAAAATATATTATTGGACATTTTGCCATAAAATATATTGTTGGCAATTCTGCTTTATTGTTGGTAATTTTAATATAAATATGTATCTTTGGTAAATTTTTATATATAAAACTGTATTGCTGGTATTTTTACTATATAAAATATATTTGTATACTTTCATAATGTTTTGTTTTTGTTTGGGGAGTTCAATTTTGGGCCACAGCTGGGACCCTAACAGATGCTACCACCCCGGGTCAGGGTTGACCTGGGGACAATAACAATTATGAAGTGGCGCCAAACTTGTCAAAACTCTCTCGATCAGAGACCTTGCTACCGGATGTAGTTTATCGTCATACCCAGGATTACTGATTTAATGCATACCTTCCGACTGAAAGAATAAAATAAATTAAGAAATTATTTCAGTCAATAAAAATTTCTCTCGCCAGAAAGAAAAAAAATCTTCTTTTGGAGCCTATTAAACAAACAGAAAATCTCGTAGGGAGATTTTATCAACTGCCACAAAGGTCGCTACAGTTTTTTCTCCGAATTTCGACACCATTTACATCATCATCATCCTATTAAGCATTGTTTAAATTTGTAATTATTAACATTTGTTATTAATTTCAATTCTTTCACAATAAATGATCTTTAAAACTTGCATCGATATTTTATGCCATGTGAATTAAATTCATTGTTATAAATGTTTAATACAAAATGATTTCTAAACATCTTTTATTTCTGTCGTCATCATCATCATCATCATCATCATCAGCAGCAGCAGCAGCAGCAGCCCGACAAGAAAAGTTTCTTCCTTGCTCCCTTTTCTAGTTAATAATCTCATAGAGTGGTTCTGTTACCATTTTTAACCTTTGACCTCGAACAGACCTAAACTTCCAGAAACCAACTCACAGATGTAAAACGATGCCAAATTCTTTTACACTTGTTGAATGATCATTTGATATCAGGCTTGGGTGAAAGCTAAATCTTTCAGTATGAAATATCTTCATGCCACCGTTTGCATACAAAGCAAAAAGTGTTGATGAATGGAGCCCTGTGTTGGAATGTGGAAGAGCTTAGTGTCTTCACGCAACCAAAGAATAGGCTTTTTCAAAGGAAGCTATCTACCAATATATGTCAATATTTTCCTGAAATGTTTCTGCTCGAAAGCGAGTTACTAGTCACTCAGATAGAAACGAACGCAAAGTCTGACGTACTTTTCCGCTGAGAAAGATCGACTGTAAACAGACTATACGGTTTTCTCACGCTCACAGCATAGCAGAATATTAATGTCTCTTCTCTCCCCAGCTATGGGTTGAATAGCAGGAGAAATTGGGCCCATTTACCTTTTTCAAGGAAACGGCAACCCACTGCAGGAAAATCTTCTGGCTAGTTAATCACGAAACGAAAGAGACATGATCACCCAAGGTGTATCACGTATGGCATTTAACTGACTCTGTGCATAGAGTCCAGTTTTAAAAGCTCTTTTCTTCTTTTATATGCCGTTCCTATTCAGGGCGTCGGTAATCGTGACTCTCCACATCTGCCGATGTTTTGTACCTCTAAGCAATGACTGTTGCTTTAAAAGTCAGAAATGCTCATACACTAAAATTTACACAAGAAAATTACACTATCTAATGCACGTTTAGCAAAGAAATTCACTTAATAGCGTATATACATTTGCTTGCGACTGTGTGCACGTGGTGTGTGTGTGTGCGCATGGTGTGTGTGTGTGTGTGGTGTGTGTGTGTGTGTGTGTGTGTGTGTGTGTGTGTGTCTGCTAGAAGGTAGTGGCAGAAGTGATCTGCAGTAAAGGATTTGTCAAAGCCTGCCGTTCAGTGGCAAGACAATAGCAATTTTGATTAAAAACAGACGAACGCGCAAGATAGGAAAGTTGAAGGAATCGGAGGTTAAGAAAGCATCCCACACTGATTGGAAGGAAAACCAGCCATCTATTGATCATTGGAATTGATTGTGGCTATTTATTCCATTTGGCTGACTCCAAAAGGACTAAAATTGACTGAGAGTAATTTAGTAATTAGAATTCTAATTGGATGAAAAGTATTAATGCATTTGTTCTGCGGCTTTTTATTGGATGGAAAACATCGGCGTCAGAAGTTCATTTTTTTTTTCTTTAATTTTAATTCAGCTCGCACGAAAAAAAGTTTACATTTATTATAAGATTTTTTATTGACGAAAAAATATAAAAATAAAAAAACAAATTTTAATCGAATCGTGATCCCATTTTTGCACAAGAAATAATTAAACTAAAATTGTTATAGCATCTGTTTGAACAACCGATATAACATACATTTTTATGGATATTGTGAAATATGTTATGATGTCAGTAAAATTTACTATTTGAAAGGCTGAATCTACTTGTCTAACGCATTAAATATTAACCCTCGTCATACTGGGAACATTAGTGCCTTTACAGAGGATCGAACATATAAATAGGAGGCGAACCAATCAAATCTAAGCTCCTTTTCTTACTTGCATATCATATACTTCGCTAGGTCTACATTGGGTTTTGTAACAATTCGGTATTACCTTTCTCTTATAAATGGTTTCTAACCAAGGCGGAAGAGCCCCGGTCTGTTTTAATATTTATTCCATAGCTGGAGGGAGAAGAGGTGGATTCATACATTTCCCAATGGGAGTAACGAACGACTTAAATTCGAACTCTGCTATGCGATTTCACACCGGCACATTCAATGGTGATAGAAACCTTTTCGAAGATTGTTATTCACATGATCTATTTGCAGAAAAATCGTCAACTATTTTAGCCGAAGGTATTCAACATAACATTTCAGTCTGTTCATATCTATGTTCATATACAAGCACGCACACACACACACACACACACACACACACACACACACACACACACACACACATATACACATATACACATATAGTTACGAGAAAGCAATGTACAAGCGCGTTGTTATCGTAACGGAAGGAGGAGGAGAAAGCAAATGAATTGAAATAAAGTACCTATTACGCAACTGTGTATTTCTCTCTTTTCTCCCCTCTTTCTTTCTTTCTTTCTTTCTTTCTTTCTTATTCCCTTTCCCCTTTCATTCTGACCACTATTACAACGTGTACATGCGGAGGAATGAGGATAGTGAGTAGCTATGCTTCCCTACACTATCAGCGGCATCGGTGGACAAACGCTACACCCTTGATGTTCATACAAGTCAACCCCGTGGTGGATCACATGACCAGTGAAAGACGCTGATGAGCCAAAATTAAAGATTCGGCAGCAACAGCAACTGAATGAGACAAGCGCAAACTCCTGCTGTGCGTCTCTCCAAAAGACCGAATAATGCAGTAACCCAAAAGAAAAGATTTGGTTGAATCAATCTAATTCTATACTGGAATTACAGATATGTCTCGATCATCAACCGCAACGATTGTTAACATCTGCTTGATGGACACTGGAATCTGAAGTTATCCATGTTTTTTTTAAGCGTTTCACCCCAAACAAGGCGGGAAGCCACTAGGACGCAATGGGTTACAGAAAATTTGGAGCAAAATCAGATAGGAGTGATAAAAGAAAGGATGAAGAGAAGGGTAGTGGATAGATCAAGGCAACTGGAGATGTCGATTGACATTACATTTGAATAGCTGGAGATTATAGCTCTCAGGGAAACTGGAATAAGGAAGGGAGTTCCACAGGCGAGAGGTGCGAGACATGAAGCTATTGGAGTAGAAGAGTCGGCTACATTTAGGAGTTTCGACAATGAAGGGGTGAGAGCGGGATGCCAGCCTCGTAGGGCGCTTGAACTCATGAAGTCTGGGAACCAGCGAATGCAGTTCCTCGGAGCAACTGCCATGAAAGTATTTGTAAAACAGACAAAGAGAGGCGACGGTGCGTCTGTGAGAAAGTGACTGTAGACGAGATGCCAGATCAGGGCCAATTATATTGCTTGTCCGCCTCTGGAGCCTATCAAGAACCCCGAGGCAAACAGAAGGGGCTCCATACCATATATGGCAGCAATGCTCCATGCAAAGGCGAATTGTTGATTTGTAGATCTGGAGGATCGATTGCGGGGAGAAAAATTTCCTGGCGCGGCACAGGGAGCTAACTTTCCTTGCGGTGGACGAAGCAATTGACTCAATGTATTTTTTTCCATCTCAGGTCAGCCGTCAACGTGAGACCGAGCAGCCGCAGAGAGGTTCTTTCGAGAATTTGAGCGTCAGACATTCTAATGGAGGGCAGGGAAGGATCTCTGTGGTGATTAATAGAGAGCAGTTTTGTTTTTGAAGCATTAAAGTTGACCAGCCAATTCCCGCCCCAGTTCACAACCGATTCGAGGTCCTTTTCGAGACGAACGGGCAGGTTAGTTTTGTCCGTGACACTAGATTTGTTTTTGAGGCAGGAATAAATTGTGGTGTCATCCGCCTAGATGCCAACTTGGGAATTTATGGCGTCAGGAAGGTCATTTATGTAGAATAGAGTGGGGCCTAGGATCGAGCCTTGAGGAACACCTGCGTTCAATTCTCAGTTTGACAGGAATGATTGTATTAGGTCAAAATATCGACCCGTAATGCCATAAGCCTGGAGCTTGCGAAGAAGGTCGTCATGCCAAACCCTATCAAACGCTTTGGAGATGTCTAGGACCACGGCACGAGCTTCCCCGTTATTTTGAAGAGCTCGGTAGACAGTTTCAGTGATGGTCGTAAGCGCATCAGCTGTAGATCGGGCAAAGCGGAAGCCATATTGCTTGTCTGAGAGCAGATCATGGGATGTGAGGTGGTTAACCACCTCGGTATTGATTAGGTCTTCGAAGACTTTGCCGAAGAGGGGTAGGAGACTGATAGGACGGTAGTTAGAAGGGTCAGAGGGGTCGTCAGAGTCGAGCGTCGAGTTGAATGAAAATTTCCGAGCAAAGCATTCAGCCTTGTCGGCAGAGGAGGTCAGGACTTCGAACTGGTTGAACAATGGAGGTATAGAGGGTTTTCAATTGTTCAATACGCTCTTGCAGAGACGCCAATAATCTTTGGAGCCAAATTTGCGAGATACAATACGCTCCTTCATCCGAACAGCAAATAGTGATTTAGAATCGTTGAGGATACGCTTACACTCGTTACAGGCGGAGGTAAAGAGACGTCTATTGCAGTCAGTTGCTACGGAATAGGTGAAATAAGTTGTTCCTATTGGCGATGGCGCCTGAGCAAGCAGCGGAGAACCAGAGGGAGGAGCGCGACTTGAGCCTATATTTCATTGAGGGGATGAAAGCGTCGATTCCAGCTTTAACACAGGATGAGACCTCAGAAGCACATTCTTAGACGGGGAGCGTAAAGACACGATCCCAGGGGACGTCGCGGAGCTCGTTGATAGTAGAACGAAGTTCTAGTGGTAGGAGGTTCTTTGCAGGGGGTGGGAGTTGAAGGAGATGTTAACAGATACTACCAAGTTACCAAGAGGGCAGAGTTGCGTGGCGCTACAGGACTCGGGAATGGAGGTAAAACACAGATCGAGAAGAGAGGCTTTACCTTCCCGGTTGAAGGCAAAACGAGTGGGGAAGTTAACTATCTGCGTGAGGGATTGAGAGACTGAAACATTGAGCGTTTTAATGCCTGCGTGGTCAGTAGTAGCATTCTTAAGCCACCTGGTATGATGGCCGTTAAAGTCGCCAAACACAAAAATGTGGGCAAACGGGTGAAGGGAGAGAGCCTTGTCTATGCTGTCAGAAATGCTATCGAGTATCCCACAGTCTTGAGAGGATGGAGAGCGGTAAAGGAAGAAGAGATAGCTTACCGCATTGAGAAGAGATAGACGGAGACACAGGTACGACTGGTCTGGAGACAACTCTCTGGCCAGAGGGAGATGGTCCTTGACGTAGACACCAAGGCCGTGCATGTGGGTTATAGAGTCTTTTCTGGGGAGAGGAAGGTAGCCTGGGATAGAGAGATCAGAGGATCGTCGACTACATGATCTAATTCATTTCTTGCAAAAATCACCAGTAATTCCCTGCCATTCGTCTTTCAATAACTCCCATAGGTGATCCTGGTTTTTCGGGTTTCCTTTCTAAGCCCTTTCTCCAATTATATTCCAAACATTTTCTATTGGATTCAGGTCGGGGTTCTGGGCTGGCCACTTCATTAGGGCGATTCCGTTTTCTTCAAATAAAGTCATAACCTTCTGAGACTTGTGGCAAGGTGCATTGTCCTGCATGAAAATAGGAGATTCATAAAGATTATGGTGCAATCTTGGTACCATATGCTGCTGAAGAAGCCTTTTGTAAATCCCAGCATTGATATTGCCATGTACGCGGATGATAGGGCCAACTCCTGCAGATTAAATCATTCCCCACACCATCACGCTGCCACCACCAAAATTAACGGTTTTCTTGACACATTGAGAAGACAGTCTTTCACCTGTTCTACGGCGTACGTAAGTTTTGCCCTCAGAACCAAATATAGTAAACTTGGACTCGTCACTGAACTGTATCCCATTGTGCGTCAGTCCAAACAACATGTTCTCTCGCATACTCCAGGCGTGACCTTTGGTTTCGCTTTGAAATGAGAGGCTTCGTAGCTGGAATACGGGCATGCAAATCCTGCATTTTTTAACCTACGAGCAACCATTTTCCTTGAGATCTTATTATCTGTCTCTTCATTAAATTTACGGGCAATTGATGTAGCAGTTTCAGTTTGTAGATATTCTAACACTTCTTCGATCTTCTCTTTGCGATAATAATTTTTTTTCTTCAAAAGAGAGCGTTTTGCCTGTAGAATTTGCCATATTGCTTAAAAATAAAGTCCTAATGATAAATGAACTTTTACCTATTGTTGAAAAGCTCCATCGAGTTTTTTAACAATGTAAATTAAAAGTTTATGCAAATTATTAACATCGTTCCTTAACTTTTGTCCAGTAGCTTATTTCCTTTGTTCCATTTAATCTTTATTAAAAAAAAAAACTATTATGTAAATTTTTGTAACTTTGTATAATATTTATGCATTACACCCTAATCTTTATTCGGTAAAAAAATTCATTGCTAATCATGCATTACTTTTTAAGTAATACACATATTTATGTCTTTATTGTTTCCGTTCCTTATATTATGGTTGCTATTATATATATATATATATATATATATATATATATATATAAAATAAAAAGGCTTAAACACTAATATTCCATACCTGGATTCTTCCTCTTGGAAAATTTTTCTGAAAATATGCATGTATGGGTATTTTTTTTTTATATATATTTTGCATATGTATGTATATTTTCACTAATATTATCTATCTATCTATCTATCTATCTATCTATATATATATATATATATATATATATATATATATATATATATATTACATTCACTTACGTGCTAATAGCCTTGGAAAAAATATGAATCTCTCCTTCACCCAGCTATAAATAGTTGGATGGCAACTGGTCCACCACGGGAAGAAATCTGCCTCGTCAGTCATGTATCGAAAGGTTATGTTCCACACGAATATCACGCATGGCACATCACTGACTGATATATATATATATATATATATATATATATATATATATATATATATATATAATTGATACTTATAAGTTTACATAACACTGACATACACAACTAAACTATGTGAATTTTTCTCTATGTATATAATTTTCCCCAAAATGATATGTTTTTGTCTTTAAATACGTTTGTGCAGTAGCGAAGAGAAGAAACATTTACATTTATTCAGAGTGTGATCCACACATTAAATAAATTTAAAATACAACCGCAAGATGTCAATTAGTTGGACAAAACATGGCTGTTATAGCTTCAGGTTTGCGATTGTGTATCATTTTATAAACGAAAATTAGCTCCTGATAATCCTAACTAACGATTAAGACTTAATGGTTTTATTCTCAGAATTCGATATCAATATTCAGGTCAGTTTCTTATGAATAACATCTTGCTTGCTCGCTCCCACCTCTAATTTACTTTTCGTATTTTCATGATGCCTTTGAATTTTCAAACATGGTCATCAGTCGAAAAGACTCTTTTGGAAAAAAAATCGCCGAATTAGTTCCTTTGGAACAAAATAGCTGAAAAATATAATTTGGAAGGGACAGTGTCATATTTACTTATAGGCTTAGCAGGCTGAACCCTAGAGCCTTAAAATCTTGGGGGCCTTGAGTCAAGTTGTATAATATTTTTGGCACTGTCAAAGACCTTTCTTACGCATGCTGTCATAATATATTGTAGACTCTAAATAATTCTTCAGTAATTGGAAACACCCGTCGTCAGCCTCGGCTTTACTCAAAATATTTAACACTCTTCTATTTTCCTCAACTCGTGAGAATGGTGTATTTGGAGGGGGGTTCACAAGTGGAATAGCCTAGAGCCTCTCTTGATCTAAATCCGGCCCTGGGAAGAGAAACCGAAATAGATCATTTGGAAGGGAATCGCCGAAATTGCTAAAAAACTAAAATCCCTTCTGGCACCTTGAATAAAATTTCACCCAAAGATTTTAATAGATGACCAAATTTGAAACCTTTTGTATCTCAATCTTGGCGGAATTGATGGCATCACTAACAATTTGTTTGCAGATAAATTGGCGTTATTTTCTAGGAGATATTTATTTAGAAATGTGCACAACTGACTTCAGAACTGACACAAAGTTATATCAGTGCATCAACTAGCAAGGTGTTGTTTACATATCGTTGTTTAATTTTGACAGAAATCCGTATGAAAGAGTCACCCAGTGAGCACCAAACTCACCAATTAGTATTAGATTATGAATTATTTCTTCATGAAACGAGATATTTGATGTCTGTTATAAGACTACAATAGAGATGCGCCCATAAGAAATCATTGCACAAAGATTTGGTCAGCAAGGCTCGTTAATCATAACATTCTAATTATATGCTAAGTTTATTTTAAACTGTTTTACAGACATACAAAGTGAGGCCACAATGAATATCGAACTCCATAAACTAGCGAGATATTACGTGAGAGAGCATTTCTATGGTAAGCGCATGGTTATTAAAGAAGTTTACTTTAGCCAGATAAGACCACTAGTGTAGGTCACCAAGTTATGAACAAACGCATTATAGTAGTAATGATTTTCAAGACTTCTTCCAAAGAATCTAATTCGGCTATTGCTCCATAACGAAATTCTCAGATACGGTAATAGATTATACAGTGTAACCCGGATATAAGAGACCCGGATATAAGAGAAACCCGGATATGAGAGAGATTTTCTCTGGTCCCAAATTAGAGCCTGTGTTAATGTATATAAATTAGACCAAACCCGGATATAAGAGACTTCTTCTCCGGTCCCGACAACTCTCTTATATCCGGGTTACACTGTATATATATATATATATATATATATATATATATATCGTCATCCACAGACAGACTGTTTCGCGGTATCACATCTCATCAGTATGGCTAGACATCCGATCCCTTCAGGCCGTGACCGAAACCCGACCGATCTGGTATCAGTCGGAGATTCTAACCCCTAGGCCATTGACGCCTTGCAGAGAGAAAGGCGAATTTTTGCTCATTTATTTGTCATAAACATACCAGTCACTCAGAGAACTCAATCGCAAGAAGAGTCTTGCATTATCAGCAGTAATAGTGACTGCTTACAAATCCTTTCCTTACTCCCCATATATATATATATTACATTGCCTTATATAATAGGACACAAGATTTTATTGCGCCAATCTATCAAGTAGATGTTTAAGTTGGTTAGAAAATCCATTTGAATTCCTAGCTTTTGCTAGAACTCGAATATCAATTTTATAAGTGAGTAATACGTAACTGTGGAAATTGTGCACTTTTTGTTATCAACCGAATTCAAATCAAAATTCTACATTTCTGAGCAAAGAGAAATACTGACCAGAGCTCTTCGTTTTAGCGTTGTTTACCCTCACATAACGAAAGTAAATTGAAAAAGAGAGTTCATTTTTGAAAGCATCTGTTTTAAAAACATCCATAGTTGCTCTTCAGCTAATCCTACTGCTATCGTGCCCAATGCTCTAAACATATGTTCCCCATAGGATCAAACACAAATAACATTATATCTCGTTAGTTAATAACAGCACTAACCAATAATGTAGGAATAGTTTACGTTAATCTTTCCTATGTTGACGTGTTTAACTATAACATTAGTATTGATAATCCTTGTATTTCATCGGGCTTTAACCCAAATCTTTGGTACTGATTGTAGATACAAAGCGCAATATTATTTAAAGACAGAAGACTTTGATATCAATTCTAATATCCACATTGGTACAGTCAAAAAATATTTCTATTTCAATACTTTAATAATACCATATTCATATCAATTGGGAGCAAGCAAATCCGGTCGTTATGGGCATAAAACACTTTATAAATGTGTGTTCCCTATGATTACTGTTATATCACTTTCAAATGATACACTTTCTTTCGCTAGATTATTTTGTTTATAATCGGCATACATGAACTAACTAAGATCTAATAACGCTTTCCTGAAGTAAAATAATTTTTAATTATTCATTGTTTATATTCAGTTTATCGATGATACTGAGTTAGATAGTTGGAAGAACACTTTCAAAACATTTCGAAAGAAGCCCATATTGATTTTGCCCGATATTCTTGTGATAAAAAATGAAGAAGAAAAAAATATGGCTGCTCTTTTCTATTTGCGCAGCGGGAATTCAAAAAAGCAGACGATGTTTTCACCCTGGTAATTCAATCAACATCTGACTGACTGCAAGATACGGTACTTATTGAAACGAGAATTTCTAACAAATATATGAGTCAGAGTATTTTTTTACTAAGTCGCAATGTTTTATATCCATGTGCATAACAATTTCTAAGAAAAGGTTTTCTTGTTGCAATTAATCATAGAAAAGAATAGATTGCTTTTATAATTGTCTATTCCATTTTGTCAAAATTTATCTATCTAGCCCAGTTTGAATCATCTGGAGACTTAGGTGTTAATCAAACAGCACTTTACTTTAAGATTAAGTTGGTCTAAGAGGCATCATAGCATATATTCTGCCTTGAAACTAGGTTGGAGCTGCATTTGGATAGGAAACTTGTTGGAAAATGTCCACGAAATTAAAGCGACTCCTATTACATTATGGAAAAGGTGAAGTCTTGAGAAAAAACAGGTTGATGCTTATTGTATTAGATGGAATCAATCCACTGCACTGTACCCCTCTTGAGACTTTAAAAAGTTATTCCAGATTCCCTTCCGTAATTCAAAGCGGCTTGCATCATCCTCTTCGCGGACTACAATCAGCTGTCCCCGACATTATCTGAAAGGTTTGCTAAACAAAAACCGCAAAAAACTATACGTGACAAGAAAATGGATCAGTCGAGCTACTAAATTATTACTGGAGATGTGTCGATATTTTTAAGAAGAGATATTGTAACTATTTACACTATTTACAGTGTTCGGATGGTTCTCCTCATCTTTGTCGTCATATTCACGACGTTTCGGCCGTTGCACATAGAAGCGTTTATTGAAGTAACCCAGTGACTTGACTCAAAGACTTGCGAGTACACTGCCTGGCAACAGTAGAGGTGAACAAGAACTTGAGGAGTTGTTTACTAAAGGGAAATAATTGAAACTGAGATATCAGGAAGAGGAATGGCAATGCGCAACTAGAACAATCTACCCCGGTGGACGAAATAAAGGGATCGGTTCGAAATTCCAGTCACTTGAAGAAGGCCGGAGTGTAAATGGCTGAAACGTCGTGAAAATATGCCAACAAAGATGAGTACAAGACCAAACAATGTAAATAGTGTAAATTATTACTGGAGATTTTCCGGACAGACCGCGGAATCCATAGTTTATTTCTCCTACTATTACTAATTGATTTTCTATGAATTCAACTCAGATTTATTCGACATTTTCTAGGTTTTTGCCTATTGCAGCTTTCGAGAAGATGAGTCTCTATCGACAGATTCCTGGCCAAGTTTGCATCGTCAGTTCGAAAATCTGATCTGAGTTTCTATCATTGAAACATTCCCGTAAGTCGTATGAATCATTCTAATACAATTTCTGCAGACAAATTCCCAAGTTTCAAGCAAAACTTTAGGCATATTCATTGTAAATACAACGGTAGGACAATACACAAAGTTATTTAATGTCTACTAAATACACGAGAGACCGTCTGGTATCTGTTTATGCCTGTGAAATAAAGCCTCCTATGATTGGTTAATCAAGGTCGGATATATATATATATATATATATATATATATATATATATATATTATATATATATATATATATATATTTAGGCAACAATCTTTCTTTCATGCACATTTTATTGAATACGACAGACAAATTGCTTTGATTTAATTTTTTATACAATTTCTTATATGATCTTATATTTTTTTTCTTTTTGGATGATAAATTATATAAAAAAATGTCCAATTGTTCTTTTTATTCCAGCGCTTTCGGCTATACATTTAGCCATTTTCAAGGTTAAAATATATTAACGGTTAACAAGAAATAGATTGTTGTATGTAGGTATTTATATATTTGTTCGTAACATACTTGTTGACAACACAAATATAATAGCATCATGTACATGCAAAAATCGGCTAAAAATAATGGATGACTTATTAATAAAAACAAAAAAACACTCAATAAATACATTGATACAACAAAATATTTCTTGTTAATAGTTAATATATTTCAGCCTTGAAAATTGTTGAATGTATAGCTGAAAGCGTTCGGATAAAAAAAAAACAACTGGACAGTTTTCAGTTTTTATATAATTTATCATCCGAAAAGAAAAAAAATATTAGATCACATGAGAAATTGTATAAGAAATTAAATCAAAGCACTTTTTGTCTGTCGTATTCAATGAAATGTGTATGCGTTTATATATATATATATATATATATATATATATATATATATATATATATATATATATATATATATATATAGAGAGAGAGAGAGAGAGAGAGAGAGAGAGAGAGAGAACGGTAAGATATATAATCCGGTTTTCTTATTGGTATTTTTTTATTTTTACAAAATAGTGCTCAATATAAATTTACGGAGTATTAATATTATAAATTAACTGATTTAAATCAGTTATATATATATATATATATATATATATATATATATATATATTTTACTAGTCGGTAGTCGAATAAAGTCGTTATAGTTACTATTTCTTCTTGGTACAATGAACAAACTGTACTCCACTGTGTTCAAATCGGTTAAAACAATAACGCCGTTACCTTCTCTGTTGTGAGAATTGTCTCAGGGAATCTATTTCAAATCCGCGACTCTCAAAATCCAACACTGCAATCTGCCACACTAGACACCTTCGTCACATTGGTCTATTGGTCTATTGTTTATTTACCTCAGAGCCCACACAGCTTTTCGTACATCCGGCCGCCTGTATCAAACCACATTTCCATCATATGGTTTCAACCGTGTTTTCTGCATTTCTAAGGACGCGAGTTCGATCCAAGCAGGCAAAAAACATAACCGGGTTCTCTTCCTCTGCTGGACCGATAAGTTATTATTCCCGCTACAATGTGTTACTTATATTCTTGCAAACTGAAAGAGGCCATGTGATTGTACACCCACAGTTTACATAGACGTTGTAGAATTTACCTGAAGAGCTTTCATATTTTATACTTTTCACATTTTCACCTGTCTTATCATACCTGGGGCAAGTTATCAGTGAGAGGGCAATGCTCCTGCTTTTCAAATAATTACAGTTACTTTGATTACTTGCCTACTGATTTCATATTTTTCTATTATGCTTTTTCAAGTATTTATCTATGTATGGCATATGATTATGACTCAGTTTAACGATTTTCCTTTTGAATAGTTTATACAACTCGTACCATCTTAGGAAATATTTTTTCTAATATCACAAGAATTTATTTACAAATGTTGGTTTTAAACTTCCGGTTAAATTATTGTGTGAACTAAAGTATTTCTCTGGTTTTTTTTTGTTTTTTTTAATTTTTTAGAGATTCTTTTTTACTTTCTCTCCTCTTTTACCAAAGATGGACTCAATATCTATAATTCAATCGGATTTTACGAGGCACGTGACATATATCGTGATTAACAGATTTTTTTTTACGCCTTATCAACCCTTTGTGGACAATTTAAAGACGAAACATATTTTTAGATTTCAAGAATAACTCTTTTTTTGTGAGTGAATAATGCATTAATAATTTTTTAGAATAACAAGTTCTACTATTTAGTGAGAAGAAATGGATGTATACTTTTTTCAGGGATATTTACACGTAAAGATGTGCAGCAAATAAGACTGGAATTCGAACTCGGTTCTCCTATTTCTCATTTCAAGAAGCTATCCATTATACCACCTGCACATCCCTCGTATAGTGAAATACGAACTCACTAATAATAGCTTACAAGATAGGCACCCCAATGATCACTCTCTGACAGATGCTTTTCTTTCATAAATATGACTTAGCAGGTGTCATTAGTAATAATAACTTGTTAGCTATAGCCTTTCCCACTAATGTTGTAATGACTGGACATTGGAAGCAGAACCATTTTCTAGAATTTCTTTTGACTGCATTCAAATGATAAAATCTTTCGTGGCCTCGAGAATAGCCTCTAATTGCACAAAAGATTCCAGGTAATTGTAGTCTGTCTTTTATAATTCCATAGATATTATATCTTATGTGATTATGGGAAAATTAGGCAGTGACAACTTAAAAAAAAGAAAAAAACAATGACCTACTATTTTTGGTTGCAAAGTATTGATAGATACAACGCGTGTGTAATAAAATATTTTGATCAACTGTTGGCCGTATTAAAAAGCTATTTTTTACTGAACAAGGGCACACGCACACCCACATACACAGCCCTCTATATCTGTAATTCTATCTATATATTTGTTAAGTCTTCGATAGATACGCTGTCTACCACTGCTTCGATGTGCAACTCATAAATATATTTGTACCTAATATACCAGTCTGCCGTCTCTGTTTACAAATGTGAATGGCGCATCGAATCTCTAAGCCACTCCGGAAATTAAACTGCATTGTTTTTCGACGCTTACTTCCTCGTTCAGAACACCGACAACCTGCGTCTCCCTTGTCAGGATCCTATTTTTCGCTCTTTCTGGCCTGGGAAATTTCTTTTTATTACGTTATCTGCCATTGTTAGTGGTTCTCTATTTTGAATGGAGTTCGGAAATAGAATTACGTCATTTCCGCCCAATTCGATATCTTACGGTGTTGCTTGCGTTTGCTGGAAGCGACTAGTTAAAAAATACATTTGTCTCCTACCAGTCTTATACAATATCAACAGCTTATGCCAGTGTGTAGAAATTGAAATCTGGATTATATATCTTTGATGAAGAGACTCAGATCTTCGACAACTGAACCTCTGTACATTTGTGTGTGTGTGTGTGTGTGCGAGAGAGAGAGAGAGAGAGAGAGAGAGAGAGAGTGCCTATGTGCGTATTTTTTAAATATTACAAAATACACGATAGTTACAAATTTTCTTATGTCTTTATTTATAGGTAAACATATAAAACTCACATCAATATATACAAGACATTGCTTATCAAATAATAAGAAAATTGTCCTACAATTGTCGATCTTCGATCAAGTTATCGAAATAATCATTCAAAATTTTATGTAATTTTATTCTTATTCATCCACTTTTAATGAAATAGATATCAATTTAATAAAATTGTATAAACGCCATTCTTCTAAAAATTCTTCGAATTAGTGTCTTTATCTTTGTTGTTTTCATCAGTTCCTTCCAGCCAATTTATTTTCTGTCTGCAGGTATAAATCGTTTCTTATGATCGTTGAAATTCTTTCTGGAATTAATTTACAAATCGGATCAAAAATATTTGTTCTGAGCATTAATATTTACACGTTAGTTTTATATGAGGAAAAAATTAATACTGAGTGTAAAAAAATCATTATGTATTAACAAAAATTGAAAGTATAAAGAAATGCTCTGAAGGAAGAAATAGTTTTGAAACATTCACAGAATCTTAGCAAAACGTCTTAAATTACACCAATGGGATCACATATATATATATATATCCTAGCTTCACTTCCACTTTTCAATATAGTCGTCAAATATCATCTTTAGACATCGCCATCCTCTTTGCACATCCCGTTCACCTTTCTCAAATATTTTCCCTTTCAATGGCGATTTTAGATGCGGAAGAAGTTAAAAGTGGGGAAGCGTCTACGCTGAATTGGAGGCTAATTAACCTGGGTGACCCTCCAGTAATGAAACCTTTTCTCAAACTAAACAAAGATTGGTAAATATCTAGAAGTGGCCCTACTATATAACAGCGCCTAGGTAATTAATCTCATATACAAATCTTCATAAAAAGTAAAATTCACTTTCACTGTTATATATTAAAATGGCGTCATATCTTGAGCTTATTTTGACAAACATTAAAACATTGGAATAACAAAAAAATAAATAAATAAAATGAACCGACGTATATGTAAAGAGTGCGGAAGGATGTTCACCGCGTTAAAGTTTGGTAAATACAGTAATTTAAGCTTAAACTTGATTTTACACGTCGTTAAAAAGGTTTTAACCAACGCATATCCTATTGAGTGGAGGCGTAGCGAGTGCCGATAAAAATAATATATATAAACAAAAATGAAAATAATTCAAATGAAAATAAGTCATTTGCACTTTCTTTTAAAACCTTTTCTCGTTCTCTCTCTCTCTCTCTCTCTCTCTGTCTCTCTCTCTCTATCTCTCTAAACTTCTCTTTCCATACTCCTCCTTGAACTAACGAGAAAGCAACCCTCAAATAAAAGGAGGAGGAAGAAGAAAAGTCTTAACTCGGCCAAAACATCAGAAGTTAGCAGGACCCGAGCCTACTTATTTGTGACTGAAAATTACCGAAAATCAGGGAAGCTTCAGCCATAAGTTCTCTTATAAAAATATTAAAAAGAAATGATGCCGAAAAGCAAAATGATTTGACCAATAAGAAAGAAAAAACGCACAAAGAGACTTTTTGATATTAGCCGTTTCGGCTAATATATATAAAAAAAAATTTGGCGCCAAATCTCGAGCCTGATCAAAAGGATAAAAACCTAACACCTCCTGGCTAGAGGCAGAAGGAACAGCGGGGAGGACAGAACAAAAGAACGTTACCGCATCTATACCAGCAATACGTGACGCCAGAAGTAGTTAAGAAGTCAACTGCTAATTATATTTCTTTCTTGCTTTAGGTCCGAGAAACCACAGTATATTGATATTTGACATATTTTTAAACATTACTACTACCCTTATCGTGGTCTTATTTCGAAACACCACTACCAGAGATTTCTACAGATTGCGACCAATATCCGTCTTATTAACGAACTTTTTGCTACGCCGAATACCAAAGGAAAATAAATAAAAATCTATTATTTATTTGAAATCTATGAGTCAGTTCATTTTATTCTCAAAGTTTCTGATAAAATAATTATCCTACCACCTATCCACACTGGTGACCTTCTGATGGAAACACACGTTCTAGAGATATAAAAATAATTGATTTTTATATATTTAAACCTTGAGCCATGGATACAAAGGGTATGAAACAATTTAAATCTATATAATTCAATAATTTCAAGTCGCTTACATTTGCCAAGAAATTAAAAACTTTTACTGTTGTTTCCTTTCACTTAGAAATTTCTATGATTGGCTGTTACTGATTGCAAATAATTCAAAATCCTGAAATATTTAACGGAAGGAAATCTTCATTCTGATCTAGTTCTTCCAATTCTGTTACAAATTTCATTCAGCGAATAGAATTAGCGTTGGCATGTTCCACATCGGATATTTTTTGACGGTCAACCAGTCATGAATTAATTCAGTAACTTGTCTATTTCAAAGGCTACAAGACAAAAGATCGCATTTTCAGTAGATCACACGCCGGTTGCTCTGGAGGGCAAAAGGCGCGATTAATTTCTTTGACAAATTGTTCTTGTTCAAGTCGTTAATTTTGTCTCAATTCAAAGTCAACCTTAAAATCTTATCCCCACTAATGTTATCATCTCGACTTTAACCTTCGGACATAAACAGCGATATTTCATTGATGATTTCGGATCGAGGCCGAATGCAGTTTCATTCTTCTGACTGCTCTTCCGCTAGTGTAATCTTCCGGGTCACGGGATAACATATTTTGATTCTTTGGAGTAACGGAATGTAACATCGGAAAAGTATCCAACGTCTGAGGACTATTTATAGATTTTCCTTAACTGGTCATTTGTAGTCAATTAAATAGATCTTTGTTAAGTTTGGTCTGGCACATGCCTTTGGTAGTTGAGCATAAGTTTTGGATAAAAGTCACCACAATTTAAATCCTTTATTCATTTGACTGGCGTTTTAAAAAAATCATCTCATCTTTGTGGTACAATAATGGAACACCCAATGAGGATCAAATCCACTACACAACAGATTTGCATTGAAGATAGTTCATTAACAATTACTACATGCCAAGTGATTTTATTTGCCAAGTTTACTAATAACACAGCAAGTCGTGTTTTATTGTTGTTTTTAATCTCGTCTTTTACCTTTTTTATAATGCAGAAATTGTATTTAGGTTTTCCAGAAACAATAAGTGCAGACATTAGAACGTCCTGTGAGTTGGGTTCAAGAATATACTAACTGCATCTTCGTGCAGAGGGAAGCTCTACAAAAAGGGCCACCTTTTTACTGTATTTATGTCTACATTTCTAACACTATTGTAAAACTGGTGCTATGTTTACCTTTTTGACTCTTGTGAAAACAGGACTTATGTCTACCTTTTTATTGCTGATGAAAACAACAGAAGTCGACGTTAAATAAACCAGAAAAGGTTGATGCGCCATGAAACAAATGAAATCTAACTAAACTTTAGACAAACTCAAATACAACTCGAATTGTTTCATTTTCTTATTTAGTTTGAATAAGCTGTATCATTTTCTTACCTAATATTTTAAGATAATGAATGTTTCGTTTATTTGTTTAATAAATGCTACCCGTTATATTTGGGATTTCATGCACATTAATTAAATAATTAAATCAGAACCAAAATAAAACTTCTTGAAAATGTTGTTTTATATCAGTTATAAATAACAATTCAATTATTATTAATTTACTATAAAAATAATAATTCCAACTTCATATAAGAATACATACTTTTTAAATCAATGAATTATTTATTTATGTACATACATACATACATACATACATACATACATGCATACATACATACATACATGTTGGCTGTCGCCTCGTTAAACGCTGACAAGTTTGATCAATGTGATTGGTTCTCGTGAGAAAGACAATGGCTCTTGAAACCAGCATCTGACTTGCAGTGCTTATTAAAGACGTGGCAAATATCTTTACCACCAAGAATACACTTAAAAAGTATTACCATTAAGGCGTTACGCTAGTCGCCAGGAATACATTTTTCCACAAGAATATTGTAATAAAATGCGTAGCCGTTTAGTGACAGTCCCTCCTCTATGGTTTAGTACCTCAGCGCATTTGCCATCCAAATCAGGTGACCATCCACTGCACAGTTTACATATCTGAATACTTATGGCAGTCGAGTTGTTAAACGTGTGATATAATTGTCATGACTGGCAAGTTTGATCAATGTTATTAGTTTTCGTGAGAATGCAAATAACTCTTGAAACCAGCAACTGACTTGCAATGCTTATTACAGACATGGTAAACTAAGTTGTTTTGTGCAAGGCCTGGTATGTTTTGTAAAGTCTTTTCAGCTTCCTCATCAGTTTTCATGTGATGCGTGAGACTGGATCAGTTTCTGTGGGTTTTCTGACACACACTGCATGTTAAGTTACTTTCAGTGTAGTACAGATCGTAATTTGAATTTGTGATAATTAACATACATGCATAGAATATTAGTTATTGATATTTTTTTATTTTTTATTTCAGGTATACAAACATTGTCATGGGTTATAAGAAAGATATAATTCCAAAATAAAAATAAATGATTACCAACTACAGACAGAAGAGTTATCGCAAATATATCTACCACCATATTTCCAAATATATCTACTCCCATATTTCCAAATATATCTACCACCATATTTCCAAATATATCTACCACCATATTTCCAGCGTAGTACTGATTGTAATTTGCGAAAGGTCTGCCAATATGAATCTTCTTGTGGCTAACGACCCTACAAGCAAGCCGCCGACGGCAACGCCAGCGGTCCTCTGGTGGCATCTACCGGCAAACCACCGTCGGGCCTCTAACAGTCCGCCAGTGGTAACATTTCCGAGACGAACAGCGGGCCACCAGTGGCAAACGCTAGTGGCATGCCACCCAGTGACATATTGGTGGATTCTGTTATGGAGATATAGTCTACCACATTCATCACATGTAAATTGATAGATTGCTGGATCAGGGCTTACTCCCTTGCTAAAACCAACAATCTTTTCACTGCTATCCTATAAGGTATCACTTTAGGCAAAAAAAAAGAAGAGGCAGACATAGCGAAAAGTGCTAAGCTGTGCAGTATCCCTGCAACTTCACCAGATCATGGGAGTAATCATGATAAATATGATAATGTACATAAGCCATTTAAAGATGTCTAGTTTATTGCTTATAAAAATCATATTGGAATAAAAAATATAATTTTTTTTAAATAATATATTTAAATTTCTGGCATGAAATTTTATTTTGTCATTATTTAATTCTATGTTAATAGATATATTTATAAAAAGTAACATTAGTTAATAATATTTCCCTGTTATTTCAAGGCCCCCATCTTTTACATTAAAGATGTGCGTCTTTAAAGAATATATATTATAGTGGGTCCAGTCGAAAACATTGGAATTGCGTTCTTTTTACTTGATACTTTCAAAGGCTGACAGCTACGAGCAACAATTTCTGATCTTTAAGTGATTCAACCTGCTGCTTAAGTCGATCAAGTGATTCGCAAGAGAAAAGAAAGAAAAGAAGAAACAAATCCTCAATAAGAGGAATTAGATTGTCGATTGCTTCTGAGAGTAATCGGCGGAAATTTACTCAACCTCCACAAATCTCTCCCTGTGCTCATGAACTAATTTCGAAATAACTACAATTTGAGCGAGACAAATTAAAAATCCGGATCAAGCCAACGGCTTAATTGTGTTTCCGAGAGAGGATCAGTTGCTGGCTCAAATCGGCTACTGTGAAATCTTCGTCCGATCAAATTTTACTAAGTGTTATTTGTTAAATTGCTTGCGGGTATTGTGGTTAGGCATGTGTCAAGTGGAAAGATTAGCTCAGGTCGAGGCGTCAAGTAGTTGAAAGGGTTTGTTTGAATATGAAGTGTCCTCTTCATTGAATCTACATTGATGTGGAACAAAACATATTTAGCCACTTGCAGTATTTTGCTGTGACCGACGTCATTTGAAGAAGTTTTTCCATTTAATTCATCTATTATTGCCTAAGTTCATGTTTTAACCACTTTCAAGAAAGTGATACGAACGTTGGTAAAAAATGCAATTGACGCATTTAATAAAGGAATTTATTTACCTAGAGTTACCAATGAAAAGTTCACAGGTTTCCTATTTAAATTTTCTGATGAATCAAAATTTATTAATGCTTTTAATATGTGAGCTCAACAACTTTAAAATATCGCAATAACAATCATAATTATGGATATAGGT